>KQ963570.1:23288-67684 GCA_001563735.1 Leucoagaricus sp. SymC.cos | reverse complement strand
ATTCCTTCACCGCCACTAGTAGCTTTTCGCGAAGCCATACCGACAGGCCTGATACCGTTAGGATCGCGGAATGCGATGATCCCGAAGCCTGCTAGCATTGCAACGCATGCATAGGCACCTTTGCATTGTGATACGACGCCTCCAATTGCAGTGAAGATATCATCCTCGTTGATCCGGAACTTCCCCGTCTGCTGAAGGTTGTTGGCAAAGATATTAAGAAGCAGCTCAGAGTCTGATGCAGTGTTGATGTGTCGATGGGCTACTTGATCCATGTATTGCATCAGGGACGAAGTGTTGATAAGATTGCCATTCTGCAAGAGATTGTCAAGCTGCCACTAAAGACAGAGGCTAGGAGAATTTACATGAGCAAAGACGATTCCATAGGGCGAGTTAACATAGAATGGTTGAGCCTCAGCGTTGTTGAAGCTTCCAGCAGTGGGATACCGGACTGAGATATATCAGTACTCTGGTCTCGACCAGCACTAAGAGAACTCACCGTGCCCGACACCCATGCCACCGATTAGCCTGGAAATGGAATTAGCATCGAAGATGTCCCGAACCATTCCGTTTGCTTTGCACTGGTAGAAGCGGCCCTTCGGACCACAGGTAATGATACCACACGCATCTTGGCCCCGGTGTTGCAGCAGGGAGAGGCCCTCTGCAATTTCCGAGGCAGCATCTACGTTAGGGTCATGGAGGAAGAGACCAAGAATCCCACACACTGTTCCCAGGTCAGAAAAGTGATTATAAGATGAGGAGAACGACGCACTAGCAAGGGAGCCTGAGGTTCGTCTGACGAACGTTTATGGCAGAAAGGCATTTTAAAAATTTAGGTACAACCGCCCGGAATCGGCAACCTCACATTGCTTCTCCACACGTGCTTAGCGCTTACGAAATTTCCAGAATCTCCCAAACTGTTTTTTTTGGCGGTTGAACGCGGTGTATTTAATGTATTACTGACTATATACGCAGCTAGTCTACATTCCACGGGTAAAGGCAAGATACGGCGAGAGGAGGCGTGAGTGGTATCATGAAAACAATACATGCAATGACAATGATGGAAGGATGAACTTCCGATGCTACACAACAGAAAAAGCCAAGGGATAAGATTAGGTATTATATCGTAGTCGTATAATGCAGAGGAGCTTAGAGCTTGAGCTGCTTGGGCTTCTCCCAGGAGTATGCGGGGTTGCCGAAGTGGCCATAAGACGCAGTCTTGAGGTACTGGGGCTTTTGGAGGTCGAGTTCGCGCACTGGAACAGAGTAAACACAAGAGTAATCCGAGATGTAAACACACTCACCAATGACACCAGGTCGGAGATCCCAGTTCTTGCGGATGATCTGGACGAGCTCCTCATCGGTCTTCTTGCCGGTGCCGTAGGTATCAACGTAGATAGACAGGGGCTCAGCAACACCGATGGCGTAGGAGAGCTGGACAAGTGCACGGCGAGCGAGGCCGGCAGCAACGAGAGACTTAGCTATAAACAGCAAGTCAGACAAGTGACATATAGGTAGCTGGGGCTACGTACCGATCCAGCGGGCAGTGTAAGCAGCAGAACGGTCGACCTTAGAGAAATCCTTGCCGGAGAAGGCACCTCCGCCATGGGCACCCCAACCACCGTAGGTGTCAACAATGATCTTACGACCAGTCAAACCGGCATCTCCCTGGGGTCCGCCGATGACGAAGCGGCCGGAGGGTTGGATCTAACCAACCACAATCAGCCGTCTGAATTTCTATCAAAACAAAGAGGATACATACGTATAATTTTCTCTTTAATCTCCTTACGGAGCTCTTCAGTCGAAATTTCCTCGGCATGTTGGGTGGAGATGACGACAGTGTCGACACGGAGAGGGATGGTGGCACCACCGTCCTTCTTGTACTCAATGGTGACTTGAGTCTTAGAATCAGGTCGAAGCCACGCGAGTTCGCCACTGCGACGAGCTTTAGCCATAGCAGCATTAAGCTTGTGCGCAAGCATGATAGTGAGAGGCATGTACTCCTCGGTCTCGTCGGTGGCATAACCGAACATGATACCCTGATCACCAGCACCGTGGCTCTCGAGCGAACCATGGTCAAGACCCTGAGCAATATCAGGGGACTGTTGCTCGATGGCAACGAGGATGTTGCAGGTCTTGTAGTCGAAACCCTTGGAAGAGTCGTCGTAGCCAATTTTCTTGATGGTCTCACGAATGACCTTTTGGTAATCGAGCTGAGCCTTGGTGCTAATTTCACCAAAGACCATGATCATGCCGGTCTTGGAAGCTGTCTCGCAAGCAACCTTGGAGAAAGGGTCCTCGGCTAAGCAGGCATCGAGCTAGAAACACCAAGGACAATCCGTTAGACTCAACCTCCAACATCACAAATCACAGTCAAGACTCACGATAGCGTCCGAAACCTGGTCACAAATTTTATCTGGCCACAGATCAATTTTTGCACAAGGTGGCGTCGCAGAAGTTCCAACATACCAGGGTGACCTTCTCCGACGGACTCAGAGGTGAACAAGAAGTGGCCAGGGGCAACACCGGCATGAACAGCGTAACCGTTAGCGGCCATCGTCAAATCGAGGTGTATGGAGGAGAGGGTGGGAGGGAAGGGAGGTGCAGTGAGAAGGATCAACCAACTTGGCGTTGAAATTTATGGAGGGCTGCAAATTTTGATTAGTCAGCAAGTATCATTCAAGATTATCACGCCATCTGCTGTCTTTTTCTCAAGCGTGATCCTTCTAGGGGGATAACGCAATAGCCTGGTTCATACAGTTGTCAACGTGGAGAGGCGATGCGGAGGGAGTTGTGTAAAATTACAGCGCGTTTCTAACGGCATGCCCGCCCTATGTACGTCCCATCAAGGTATGTCTTCATACATGCAGTGTATGTAATACATTGACATTCACAATGGCCCGACCCCTAGAGGGTCCGTTCCTTCTGTCTGCTGAGACGACATCATCGTTTGAGAGATGCGTTCCACACGTATGCTCGACTGGGTTGCTGTCTTCTGAAGCGGTGTGGCAATAGTTGGGTCTAACGGTAGCGAAGCCGACGGATCACTGGCTTCCATCGGGAATTTTTGGAGTGACGTTGGAGTGTTAGCCCAAGGGTTCCCATCCCACGATGAAGTTGAGGCATCAGTCTTAGTTTGGTTTGTCGCCCATGGATTAGCACCAATGGACATCGATGAAAATGCAGAGGTAACTTGAGACGCTCCCGATCTAGACGGCGACGACGATTCTTCTCCCCACGTACTCAACATCTCGCGATTGTGCAGCTCGGATGCTCTGACTAGCGAATGATCATCAGTCCTCTCAATTGGTCTACCCAGGTCTTTTGCTACCCCAGCATAGACCTCCTGAACAGCCGAAAAAGCCGTGGATGCATTGGATGACAGTTTTCCCCACATGGACCGAACTCCAGTGCCTGCGTTAGCCAAGAAATCCGGTGGCTTTGGCCGGCCACGTTGAGGCGTCTGCTGAGATGACGAGAACCAGTCAGGGACCATCGACGTCAAAGGCGGTGGGGACAGCGAATGGCCTGAACCTGATAGATCAGGTAGGGAACGGGACGGCTCTTTGCGATTCCTCCCAGCTGGAGTTGGTGAGGTACCCCTCACGGGACCGGGTTCCGTACTGAAGAGAGTGTCAGTGGGAGCAGGTGATAGCCCTGGAGAAGGGGGTAAAGGGACGTTCGAAGGTGTCTTTGAACGAATAAGGCCAGGATCTTCGTCCGAACTCTCGATAGGGCCAACAAATTCAATGGAATGTGGTGCAGTTGTAACAATCCTCCCGTTCATTTCCTCGTCTGTCCTCCCATACAGGTCATGCCAAAACCTGACGTCCTTTGGATTCGGGAAGAGTACACCCATATCAGCACCTGGTGAACGACTCGTCGGGTCATCGAGGGTAGGATCATAATCCAGGTTCTTGTTCTTCTCCATTTCAGCTGGCAAATTTAAGAAATCCCAAGCACTGATCGTTCTTTCGCAGGGCGGTGGACTCCCAACTCTCCTTGATTTCTCGTCATCGAACAAGAATGTACCGAATTGGCAGGAGTAGAGATGATAATGGATTTGGCGGAGGAAATGTTCGTTGAACTCGAATCGTGTTGGGAATTGCCTCTGTATTTGCCGTACGGATTCAAGGAATTGATGGAAAACTGGACTCGTCTCCTTGAGATGTTGTTGTGAAGCAAAGCGGTTCTGTACTGAAGCAAGAAAAGCTTGCGCGGCATCCGCACCGCCACCTGAACTGGTGTTTTCCGGTGGCGAGATGAAGAACTTTTCCGAGGAAAGGTGTCCGCATCGATCCAAGAATTTGTGGCCGTACGAAAGCCAGTCCTTCTCAATCAAAATCTCGAAACCACGAATGGTTCGATAGAAGGGATCAAGGCATAATTGCGATAGCGAGGACAGTTGAGAGGTACGATCCCAGCCATCCGAACAGTGGATGAGGACGTGCGACGAGTTGATGTGGACGTTTCGGGTGATGAGTAGTGTTCCTTCCATGATAGCTTGTATATGTCGTAGCCAGCCAGATCTCCGCAGTGCCTGACGATCAAGCACAGAAATACCAGAGACCTGACCCGATAGATCGTTGTTGATACTGGCGAGCATTGCATCTGCTTCGCGCAGTGCATCCACCACCTTGGCTAGCGATTCTCGCATGACATGGATGTTGTCAATGCCGAGGTATGCCTTCTTCGCATCTTTGTAGTGATCCATATTCTCTGTGCCTGCTCCCTTAGCAGTGTTGGCAACGGCATTGGTTGTCGGTCGTGCATCTATGATGAGATTCGTTGCGGTAGCTCCGTAGACAGGGCCACTGGAAGTGCGTATGTCAGGCGATACATGGGTTTGAAAAACGGCCTCAATTAGCTTCTCGTCCTGTATTGACCGATTTTGGGTTATTCCGACCATGGGTTGACTAGACCGAGTTATGCTTCCCTAGAAGACTGTGAGTTCTCAAGATTTCTCAAATATTGCGCGGGTACGCACATAATTGGCCCAATGAAGGTATGCTAACACCGGAATGCGACACTTGCTGCGGTATTTGGAAGCATATTGCAGCGTCGTATCGCTTATCCTTGTTGGCACGACCAATCTGGCCGGGTATGTCGGACAAAACTAAACAGTGTTAATCACTAAGAGGCATGGATGTCCCGTTCGCATGGACATGGAAGCACTCACAGTATAATCCTTGTTGATGTCAGTAAACCTCCAAGCCTTCGTCCTAGTTCCCAACCCCATCCGCCCAAACTCCTCTCGCGGAGAATATAGAGACCACCCATCATTAGAAGATAGCGGGGGATTTGGTCTATAAAAGAAAGCGTAAAGCTGTGTAACAGAGACTGGTAGGTGATCAGATGAAAGGTTCGCGAAGACTTGAAGGAAACGAACATACCTGCAACCGTTAGTTCCTTCACACTCTCAAAAACATCTACTGCATCGGATTCTTTGGTGAACGAGAGTGTAAACACTTCGAATGTCCGGGTGCTGAAGCTTAGTGGTGATTGGCCCTTCAATGTTTGCGGAAGTCGATGAACCGTGGATATCAGAGGATAGGGCACCTATTTCAAGGATCAGATGCAATATCCTCATTATTTTCAAAGAATCTAAGCTTTCCCAGGTCTCTTCTATATTCTTGTCTTCACAGTGAAAAATTAAATGGTGAGCCGTAAGATGGACTGTCCCGATCGAGGCAAGCCCTCCTTTTGTGATTCCGACTTGTTCTACCTGACCAGTCAATCAATATTGCTGCACATTCCTTACAAGAGGTTTAGCTTTTCCGCACCTTTGGTACTCTGATGGAATCCATTCCGACATTTGGTGGACGATATTCAGCGTTACAGGATGAGAGTTATCCGAAGGTGATATGCTGCGGTAGCCAGCGACTCTTTGTGACTGTTTGTGAACAGCCTTTAGGGGCTACGGTGATTCAGCTCAATTTCTTGGTCAACCCCTTGCTTCCTCAGTTGGCTCATTTAAAGCGAGTACACGAACTCCAACTACCGAAGTGATCGCCTAATCTGCTTTTTATGCTATTGACACGCCTCAGATAACCTCGTCGGCTATGGAACTGAAATTCCAACATTTGGAGTACTGTATTCAAAGCTCTACTTATTGACGCGCGCCAGTCACTGGCATTGATTGATTGACGTCGATTGACACTGCCTTTATCATCGACCACTACTGGCTCCCCTTTGCCATGCATCACGATTCTTTCATTGATCCTCTCGTCAGTCGTGTTTGGCAACTTGTTCGTAGGCGATCCAAACGTCGCAACAAGAGGCAAGAACCATATTACTCAGGAGGAGGGAACAGCGGTGCGTCCGGCCATACTCCCTGCAGAGATTCAAGTGGCAGCCTAACGAAACCCGCATCAGACACACTTGCTGTGAGCGGTCCCTTCAACAACGCCCATGACTTCGTCATCCAGCATGCAACTCTCATCGAGAGGGCAGAATACATGATTTCCAACAACATGACAGGTATTGCGTTCAGCAGCAGGTCAAGTGTGCAACTGAAACCTAACACTTGGGCTTTCTTCTACGTAACTCAGCTCTCGAGACTTTGAAGCCTTACACAATGCCAGAGGCTGCAATGGATTCGAGCGCACGGGACCCTCCTCCAAAATGCCATCCGGGAACTCGCGCGCGGATATTGGCTTTCCTCGAGACTCTGGTAGACAACCCGAGTCGTCGATGGGACATGATCTGGCTACGTGGACCGGCCGGTACCGGAAAATCTGCTGTCGCACAAACATTCGCCGAATTATGTGCGGCAAAACACCGACTTGGTGCTGCCTTTTTCTTCTCCCGCCCCAACAAACGAGACAGGCCAGAGAAAGTCATTCCTACCCTCGCATTTCAGCTTGCATTCCACTGCCCTTCGTATAATCTTATAATCACCCGGGTTCTAGCTGCTGACCCCCATCTCCTTGAGAAGGCCATACACGTCCAATTCAAGCAGCTCATCGTGGAACCCTTCTCACAGCTAGGAACCCAAAACCATGAGATCGTACGCCAACCATTCCTCGTCGTGCTTGACGGTTTGGACGAGTGCGAAGGGGAGAAAGCTCAACGCGATCTTATTAAGATGATCAATGGACTGGTCACGATCAAGCGAGGGTTCCCTATCTTCTGGTTAATTTGTAGCCGACCAGAACCTCACCTTTTGCACACGTTTCTGAGGTTGCCTGAATGTGGGCGCGAGGAGCTGGCTTTAGACAAGGAGTGTCGTGATGATGTCGAGAAATTTCTCTGTGACGGATTCGAAGCTCTCAAGGCTGATTATCCGGACACCATCCCTTCTGGGTGGCCTCCCGAGGATCAAGTTGCCGTTGTTCTCCGATTCTGTTCTCCTCTCTTCGCCGTCGCGTCGATCGCGTACAACTACATAAGTGACCCTGTCTACGCAAACCCAGTCCAGCGTTTTAATCACCTGGTGACTTTCTTGGAGCGTAGCCAAGGAGTCGTTGGGCCAAACCCCTTCACCTCGCTGGACATGCTTTATATGCGTATTCTTTCTGAAATCCCAGAGAACATCGTCCCAATTACCAGACGGATTCTGTCTTACCTAGTATTCAAACCCAGGTTCCATTGGCACGTGTTTAGCTGCCAAATAATCTGCAATCTCCTTCGTCTTGACCAGAGTACACTCTACAATGCCCTTCGCAGGCTCCACTCTGTCCTCTACATCCCTACTCCTGAAGATGCAATGGAAAGGCAGATATCATTCTGCCATGCATCATTTGCTGACTTTCTTCGCGACCCTAATCGTTCCGGCAAGTTCGTCATTGATGAGGGGAAGGCACTCGTTGATATTGCCAAGAACCTTTTGTTCTGGCACGATCTTGATGCAAGGCTCTTCCATGCTGCTGATGGTTAGCTTCTTGTAACGACCCATTCCTGTCTCCTGTGGCTGATATTTTGTAGGAGTTTACTTTAGTGGCCTTCACGACCACGACTGTCTACCTACTTTGACATGGGTTTCTCCGGAAACACAAACCCCCCCCATCTCTAAAATAATCGCTCTTATAGCCGAGGATGCTTTTCGAGTTTTCCAACATCACGAAATAATGAACACAAAGGACGTCGACCTTCTTGATCAAGTTTACAGAATGGATTTTCGATATCTCCAGTCGAGTTATTTCTTGTGTAATCTCTTGGAATGGGTGTATAAACAGGTAGCATATGGATCTTGGTGTCCCTCCACCATTCTTGCATGCTGATACTCTTCTAGGACCCGTTTTGCACTATTGTGCGCACAAATCCATCAAATAATGTCGATTTCCAGCTACTCGAGTATCTGAGAATCATGACTGGCAATGAACCCGTCAAACCAACCGAATCTCCTCTTACCTTGGTGAATTATCTCTTCGTTGGTAGAGTATTTCTATTGACCCTTCCGTCAAAAGCGTAAGAATCCCAGCCGACCGGGAGTCCGAGAATATTTCTTCATCGGGGACGGCCAAAAGACGGTCTTGCTTTGTTCTACTCAAGTCAGGAGCGACGCTTTAATATTCAGGCTCAGCGTTGCTGCTGGGCCGCCTTCTGAGAAGGAAGCTCAATTCTATCGGGAATGGCTCGCTCGACAGGGCTGGTACTATTGGTAGTCGAGTAGATTATTCGTCAATGCATTGAATTGGCTCGTGTACCTTCAATAAAACTGAAGGAATCAACAAAGACAACGTTGGCATTCTGTTTCCGTGAATCATAAGATCTGTTGTCAACTTTCCTGTCGTTCAATAAACTGGGACCCATGTACCCCCACCATTGTTGTATGTCATCCAACAGTGAGCATTACTCGTTTGAAGGCAGGAGAAGCAGTCTCTTGGTCGAACGTGGTTTTCACCCTGTATCTGGGAATTTCGCCTGGGGTGTCCTCAACGGTATTCTGACTTCAACTCAAGGTGATTCCGGCCTGTATCCAGTCAACTCAAATTGCCGCAAATGCTTCGTGAAAGGAACAAAGGTTTGATGGAATCCATTCCGACATTTGCCAGCGGATGATCTGCGATACTTGGTAGCTCTTCGTGACTGTGATCTGCCTTCAGGAGCTAATTCCCTTCGATAATTACTTCACCTTGACCCTGCGCTGGTGTCAGTTTGAACGTCAAAAATCATATGAATACCCGAAGCTCCGATCAACTGGTCTGAAGTATTACACAACACGTCTTCAGTACGCCTCTCTATCAAAAAATGGGACTGGAATTCCATCAGTCAGAGCTTTCAAGTCTCAACAACTCATTGAGGCCGACGAATGATTGCATCACTAAACCTGGGTAACTCTCAAAGTGGCTCATGTACCGCATAAGCACCATTCAAGCTTGGGTAGCCTTGTACTTTCTTGTAGAGTTGCACTAAGTGCCCGTTGGCTCAACCGCTATTAGCCGTGACAACCTCTACCATCGACACTTCTGGCTTCCGTGTATCATGTCTCATGATTCTTTCATCGATCCTCTCATCAGTCGCGTTCGGAATCTTGTCGGTAGAGGATCAAAGCGTCGCAATAGGAAGCGAGAAGCATATTACTCGGGAGGTGGGTCCGGCGGTACGTTCGAATGAAAGCCCGTAGGCTCACTAGAAAGATGAATACAATACGAGACTCACAGCTATCACACACAAGGATGAGTGGTCTCGACGATCTATAGATGAGGGATACGCGTATCGAATACAAGATAAGAGGTGGTAGAAGTAAGCGATGATGATGTACGAGTAAGCACCGGCGTACTATATATGTGTTGATTGTTGTTTATTCTAATAATAGTACGCACCAGGCTTACATCGAACCTCATATCCAAGAAATAAGCAACAGCTCGAAACCCTCATCAGACACCTCAATAATGCCCATCATGATGACTTTGTCATCCAGCGTGCAACTCTCATTTAGAGGGCAGAATATATGATTTCCAGCGACAAGACAGGTGTTTGATTCAATGATAGAAGAAACCTCAACCCCCAGATGACCTTGACTTGTATCGCAGCCTTAGAAACCCTAAAGCCCTATACAGCTCCAGAGGCTACAATGGATTCCAACGCACGAGATCCACCTCCAAGATGCCATCCTGGAACTCGTGTACGAATCATCGCTAATCTCACGGCCCTGGTGGATAATCCAAATCGTCAATGGGATATGATCTGGCTACATAGGTCCGCCGGTGCCGGCAAATCCGCCATCACACAAACTATCGCGGAGCTGTGCGCTGAGCCAGAAAGTGTCTCTATGCTTCATTCTTTTTCCCCGTCCTAACAAACGCGACAAACCGGAGAAAGTCATTCCTACCCTCGCATCTCAGCTTGCGTTCCACTGCCCTGCATGTAACTCTGCCATTACTCGAACTCTGGCTTCGGATCTTCATCTGCTCGACAAGGCCATGCATTTTAAATTTAAGCAACTCATCGTGGAACCTTTCTCACAGCTACAATCTCAGAGTCACGAGATTGCACGCTGACCATCTCTCGTCCTCCTCGACGGCTTGGATGAATGTGACGAGGAAAAGACTCAACGCGACTCCATTGAGATGATCAATGACTTGGTCACGCAAATCTTGCCGGACGTCTCAAAGATCTTGTATCTTTTCGGGGTCGCACTGGGAATGTCGTTGGGCCAAATCATCCCCTCGTCTCGTTAGACGCACTCTACACACGTATCCTCTCCGAAATACCAGAGAACATATTTCTAATAACCCGACGGATTCTGTCCTACCTGCTGTATGAACCAATATCTCATCTTGAACACCGATTTGGCTGCCGACTCCTCCGTAACATCCTCCGTCTCGACCAAATCACCTTCTATACTGCCCTTCGCAAACTTCACTCAGTCTTCTGCATCCCGACCCCTGGAGATACAATGAAGAGAGATATTACTTTCTACCATGCGTCCTTTCCCGATTTCCTCCGTAATGCCAGTCGCTCTTGTAAATTTGTTATCGATGAGGGGAAATCTCGCGTTGGACTTATCGGGACTCTTCTCTCTTGGCATGTTCTTGATGCAAGACTCTTTCATACCACCGACGGTACGTTTCTCGAGGATGAGCTCCGAGCGCATACTAAATCCCTCTCCAGGAATATGGTTCAGTCACCATTCACGACCATAAACCTTTACCTAGCTTGTCATGGACGTCAGCAAATGAAGAAGTCATCATTTCGTAAACTATTGTGAGAGTGACCGAAGACATTTTTCACGTGCTCCATGATATTTTGGAAAGAAAAGATAATGAGCTTCTGAGTTAAATTCATAATTTAGACTTCAGATATCTCCGCCTTGGTCATTCGGTGCATGCTGTCATCAAGTGGGTTTACAAGCAGGTAATGTTCCGTCACATTCTGGTGGTGTCGACTCTTGGACGCTGAAGTGTTTCAGGACCCATTGAGTACTCTCATATACACGGAGCCATCATACGATGCTGACTTCATTCTACTCGACTATTTAAAAACTGTGACTGGTGAAGAGCTTGTCCAGCCAACAACATCTCCTCTGACATGGATGGTAAAGTCTTTGTATTATTTGCATCGCGGATGTTCCTTGTCTTGAATCATGTACATCCTGATTGGAGTTCTACTGTCCATGGAGACCCGGATTCAAAAATCAATCATATTTCTTTCTCGGTCGTGGCCCGAACACTGCGCTTGTTTGCTACACTGAGACTAGCGATCGTTCTCGGGTATTCATGCTCAGCGTCGATCATCCGCCAACCGAGAAAGATGTTGCGGCATATAGGTCGAGGCTCGTGAAAGTGCGTGAAGTGAATTGGTACGGCAGGTACGGGGAAGGGCCTGTATCATGAGGATCGATGAGTTAAATGTAGTGGTCTTATACCATGATATGAAATAACTTCGTTATGATCTGTGAGCACACACTACCGAACGACAGCCAGCCAAACAGGTACAACATTCGTGAAGACTATGTAAAAAAAAACCAGCTATTTTTTTTGTCTACGCAGGCTTCCACGCCTTACCCCCTTGTAGCCGCTGAAAAGCCTACATGTACCATCCTCCCCCAAAAAGAAATGCGTTCACTACGTCAAGTATGCGTCTTCTTCAGAACAATGTTGACAAGCATACCACCAAGAACTTAACTTCACTCCGTGCATAATACAGAAGTAAAAATAGGCACTGAATGACATTGAGAACTAGTACAACCACACCAATTCACTAAGCTACATAGAAAACTAAGAAAAGTCCATCAAATGCTAAAATAAAAATCTCCATGACGATTATTCTCGAGTCCGTCATCTTTTTCTCATATCACATCATCCAAACCAATCACAATCATAGCATGATACCAGCAACGGCAGCAAACAGTGCAACGAAGCTCACAGCACCAGCCGAGCTCAAGCCAACAGCTCCATTCGGGTTAGCAGAAGTCGCCGCGGCACCAGCTCCAGAACCAGTGGAAGAGGCACCACGAGCGACACTTGTGAGACCACCACCAGTAGCAGCTGGTGCGGTAGCTGAAGCACCAGAAGCACCACCAGCACCACCACCAGCAGTGGGCAACGAGGAAGGAGGAGGGATAACACCTGATACGCTACCAGAAGCAGAACCACCGCTAGGAGCAGCGGTACTATTGCTCTTGGCGTTAGCTTGGAAAGCATCAAAGCTCTTATCGGCTGTTGGGTTAACAGCGAACACCATTCCTCCTTGGCTACAGTGAGGGACTGGAGTTTGTTGAGCGCAGTAGAACCAGAGAGGAGCGCTGGTGTCGTTGACTTGGAAACTCCATATGGGGTGTGCTGTTGCGGCAGGATCGACGAACATGAAACCGGAATCGATACCGTTGGGTAGACGAGTGCATGGGTTGGCGAATGATGATTGGGTGACGGAGTGGTTTTTGGATTGGCTGTGTGGCGAGAAGAGTGGTTAGAAAAGGGATATAATGAGTTGGAGATGATGGATTGACATACAACTCGAAGTGAAGAACGTCGCCGACCTGGGCTGTCACAGAGGTTGGATCAAAGACCAGCTGGGAAGAAGGTGAGTTTCCTGCTCTTTATGCTTGCGATGTGGAAGACTTACAGCATTGTTGGCACCAACAGCGATGCTGATGTCAGCTGCGGAAGCAGCAAGGGCAGAGGCAAGAGCGAAAGCAGCGACGGAGAACATGATGTAGCTTAACGATATGGTAGAAAAATCAAGGGAATTGATCTATAAGGTGTACTGGTGCGTGTGCCTGTTTTCGAGTCTAACTCGTAAAGAGGGGGAAAGAGAGAGGGAGAGAAAGTGAGTTGTAATGTCAAGAGGAACGGTAGCTAAATAGGCTCACCCTGCTCGCCAAAATCGGAAACAAAAAGAAAGATGGAGAATGAAGAAAGGCAGTTCGTGAAGTGGGCATCAAAACAGCCTCAGGACGTATTTTAAATACTGTACCAAAATCACCGAAAGGCCAAAATTAGCCACGAGTATCCATAACAACCTAAACATATTTGTGAATGAAGGTCTATTCAGAAGCACATGCTGCGCGGCGATATTCTTAGTGTACTGATGATTGGTCAGGTGGCAATTTGAAAGAGGTCGAGTGGCTGTTTGAACACCTGATTGATTGATGAAGATGAGTGTCGAGGGATCAACCGGGCATGATGCAAGAGAGAAAGATGATTTGTTCATGTCGCGTAGTTGACAGACATATAAAGACGCTGCCATTGAAGAGACAGTTCTAAACATGGGCGGTGCAGCGAGCGCAGGCACACCATATATCAGATTGACTAAGAGTCTTTCCGCAACGAGTCAAAACCGATGTCTACCACGCCAACGGTGACCAAGAGACAGAAACCACCTTTTTCTAGTAGAAGAGGACGAATGATTAAGCAGTAGAATTCACAGCAACAAGAACAACAACAAGCAATTGGAGTGGGCACTGTAGGAGAGAGGCAAGCGGCAATAATAGGGACTCACCCAATAGGCTGTTCTCACGCAATTCTCCGATCAAACAATTTCATCATCGCACAACGGACACCCGACGTTTGACCTCTCAACGCCCAACAAATCATTCCTAAAGAACAAAAAGATCCCACTCTTCATTCTAGATGCCGTCTCTCCGTACTGCCCTGCGTCCTTTCCGCGTTGCTGTGCAAAATGCAGGCGGGGGAACAAGACCATCACTCCACCGGCTATTCCACGCCTCCCGTCATAATGCTGGTGTATACTCGAAAGCCGATAAGGAGGTTCGTGCGTCCAATCTTTCATTGGCATATTGCCATTATATTTTTTCGTCATGCCCTCTAGACTGACAAGTCGCCAACCCGTTAGACGTTCGACAAAATATTGAAGGAATCAGAAACGGCTAACCGCGTAGTGCTGGTTGATTTCTATGCCGAGTTCGTTACTTCATCTAATGGACTTGCCGCTCATACTCACTCAACTTCTTTCATTTCAACAGTTGGTGCCAACCATGTCATATGCTCTCTCCCATCCTCGAAAAACTCGCATCTGAGCCGAATACATCCGCGAAAGGTCTCCCTGTTGACCTCGTCAAAATTGATACAGAAACGGATGAAGGTCTCTCACTTGCTCAAGCACACAAGGTTAGTGCAACATGTCTTCCCATCCGTTTCTCTGTCAACCGAGTTCTCATGAAAATTCTTCGTCCCCCACCCCTCCTTCTATTTCTGATTAACCGCCCGGACTACGTTACTTCATTCATTTTTCTCAACATGTGATTCTTATCTCATCCTTTTCGTTGTCCGCTACGGCCCTCACAACGTGGTGATCTTTCTGGCGTTTCAGGTCCATGCTTTGCCCACCGTGTATATATACAAGGACGGTAAAGCCGTTACTCACTTTAAAGGGGCATTGCCCGAGGCACAAGTCAAGCAAATCCTTGATAGCCTGTAGAAGCACTAGCGTTGCCTCGCGATGGGGCTTCTAGGGTAATTCCATCAATCATGACTATCTCATTTGAGCGCAAGAAGTTTTGAGTCGTTATATAACGAACATATGTTACATTTGCGAGCAGAGGATAATATCGAAAGAAGGTAGCAAAGGATATAGCCTATCCATCCAAGCTCCGGACGCACAACTACCTCAAAGTCACCAAGAATATTGTAAGGGGAAAAAAGGAAACGGAAAATGGAAGGAAAAAAAACGCAATGAGGTATATTGAATTGATGCGGGCACCCTAATAAAGTATTCATGGACGAAACGGTCAAAGGCGGAAGACCAAGGAACAAACGGGACTGATAGCAGGAACGAGCAAGAAAAGGACGGCAAAATATGTACAGTATGAATGAATGAAAATGTTTATAGTGTATGTGAGAGAAAAGGAAGGAACGAGAGTGGGTCCATGAACGAACGAACAATGAACCGAAGGGTGCCGAAGAATTCCACAAGCCAAGTCGGGTGATGTGGGTGCCGGAGTTGCGATATGGATGTCTATGAATATCATATTCCCGAGTGACGACCGTATACGATTGTGAAGATGAAAGGGTGGGCGGAATGCAGGGGTTGTCATAGCGGCGGGAAGAGGCGGGGGAGAGGCGGGGGAGAGGCCTGCTAGATGAGGGTCGGAAGAAAATTTGGTGTTGGTAGGCGCATGAGCGAATAATGGGGGGCAGAATGATCACTGCACGGTACAGCACTTGAGGCCACCGGCGCCTTGATTGTTGTATGGGTCTTCTGCTCGACCGACTGGACCCCATACGGATGGTACCTGAAAGTGCAGATAGCGTATGAGTGGGGAATTAGGAAAAAAGTGCGGGGGTGATGTGACCACTCACAAGGTGATCTTTTGTTGTTTTGCAGTACCGAATCAGGCTGGCGCACATAGGAGATGAGTACCACGTAGAAACAGGGAGCAGCGAGGGTGGTGGACGGAGAGCGCAGCTTACCTGGCACTAGCCTCGGAGACCTTGAGTCGGGGTCTGGCAAGATCCTCTTTAAGCCGTTGATTGTGTTCTAGAAGGCGACGGAGCTTGAGCTCTGACATGGATTGTTTGCCCCCGCGGGTACTCATTGTGGTCGCCGGTGTTGTTGTGAGAGGATGTGGTGAGAGAAATTGAGCAGGGCGGCAGCGACAGCTGAGTGTGACACAAGAACACCCTGCGAATAGACTTCCTTTCTCAGACTCACTGCCCTTCCCGCTCCCACGCCCAAAATGCTCCGCGTGGTCAATCTATCATTGATCACAAATATTCAGAGTCAGAAGAAACGGGTAGTAGTCATGTGGGTACAGTAATAGTCGAATGAGTGACGGTGCGTCTACAGCACTAAATGTTCACATTATCGAGCAATTGCAGCCCTGCGAAGGCGGCGCGTATGGGTCCTCAGTTTTACCAACGGGACCCCAGACGGAAGGTATCTTTGTCAAACGTGCTAAGTGTCCTTCATTCCCGAAAAGTAAAAACGTACCAGATGATCTTTCGTCTGCCTGCAGCATCGAATCAGACTGCAAAAGGAGGTCAGGTTCTCGTATCATCTCGGCCGGAAAACACTTACCTCGCACTGGCTTCGCTCACGTGCATACGCGGTCGTGCCAAGTCCTCCCTCAACCGTTGATTGTGCTCATTCAGCCGGCGAAGCTTGAGCTCCGACATAGATTGCTGTACATGCGAGTTGATCATTCCACGGTAGCCACAGCATCATACAACGAATGGTTATCAGAGGAGCGCCGAAATGAAATTGTGAGCCTGCGGAAATCAAACGAGTATGTAGCGCTGGTGATTAATAAACAAACCTTTTGTGACCTGGCATTCATTATATCAGAAACGATAGCTGATGAAGAACGACAGTCGAATTCAGAAGAATGTAAAAGAGTGGTGTCTGGAGGTCAGAAACACGCAAATCACGCTGGAAAACCGCGACACCCGACCTGGTGGAACAAAGGAAAGAAAGAGAATATATGGCTGAATTGCTGGGTGTCTACCGGGGCTGACATGAAATCAGGGGCATCGATCAACGGAGTTCTAACTTATTGATCCCAACCTTCTTTACAACCACCATGCGCACCAAGAAATCAACCCCCAAAAGGACAGATTCTTCCACATCTGGCCGGTTTGCACAGCCGAGAAAAAGGCGATTGCATAACAAGAAACAATCTGTTGATGTTCGCATGCGAAGCCCAAGCCCCAAGTCACGACGCGACTCTATCTCTGTAGCTGACAATGATCTGACACTCATCAATCTGAATGTTGATGATCACAATGACGACGAATGGATTGATGAAAAGCCCGTTTCTGACGATTACATCGCTCTTTTCCACTGGGAAGAAGAGGCAACATTATTTTCGGATCTTCTCGAGGAAGCGTACGCTTCGGGAACATTACTCTTCCTATCTAAACTAAACTACTGCTAGTACTTCGGAAGATGGCGATGCCGTAATGATTGCTCTGGCGGAATCTCTCCAAAAGCCCTTTGACGAGGAGTCTCGGCAGCTCAAGAAGGAAATTGCTAAGGCTTTCGTACCCCTTGTGAATAAGATCAAGTCGGTCTTTGCTACTATTAACCGCACTGTGGACATTTCATCTTCGGCCGGAGTCCTCGCCCTCAATGTAGGGAAGTTGAAAAATCTATTAGCAAGCGCCACGAGTCGGTTCAGAAGACCCAGGCCGAGCTCAAAGTAAGTGCCGTTGTCCTAGTCTGAAACATTTGAAACAAAGACTTTAGCGCTCACGAAATTGATTCAGGTCCAGATTGATAAGCTCCTTGATGAGTTGGAAGACGAATATGCGCGCCGGGATCAGCTCTGGGTCGATTTTGAAAATGCTATAAATGAACTTGGTATTCTACCACTCTTTGTCTTGATCAATTCGCCCTACACCTTGCTTAAAATTCCACAACGCTCATACAGTCAACCCTACGCTCGAGATGTTAAACGAAGCTCCTGCAAAGATGGAACGGACGATCGCAAGCATCGAGAAGCAAAGTCGGCTTTTGGAAAAGGAAGGGGCGAATGTTGCTGCGACCGCGACGGAGATGACGCTCAAGGACCTCCTAAACAAGCTCAAATAGATTCTAACGCATGCATGTATCCATGTATTCTGCTTTTGTTCATGCTGTATGATGTACTGTAGCCACCAAAGTGTTGTTTTGGGGTGGCTCTCCCACACTGACGTCTTGTTTGTGTCTGTTTGCATCTGTAGGTCGCCCTGAGCTCATTGACATCACACAACACTCTCAAACTCATCTATCGCCCTCCGTCGCTCTCAACGACTTTGGTGCGCTCTGCGATACCCTCCTAACATTTTCGCTCTCTTTCATTTGACGAATCTGTAACGATTTTGAACGAATTTTAACGACAATTCTGCGATACCCTTCTAACATTTTCGCTCTCTACCAGTATTTTTCATTTGACGAATCTGTAACGATTTTGAACGACTTTAACCATAATTTACGACCGATGTTTCCTTCACGCCTTGATTCTCCTCCACCACCTCGGCTACATACCTACCACAGACCACGGCCATGGTCTCCAGATCCAAACGGCCCTTTACCCGCAATTAGCTCTCTAGCAAACCGAGACTACACCAATGACGATCCTTACAGTACTTCCGTTCCATTAGCCCGGCAACGGCGAGAAGCTTCCGAAGCGTCTATTGAAGCGCTTGATCTCGCAGACTACGCGCGCACACTGCAGACCAGACAACCAGAAGATCCATACCCTGCATCTCAACAAGAACGATACCCTCAATCTCAACACACACAAGATCATTTTCCATCCTACCCACCAGGTTCATTCATCCCTGAAGCACGGGGCTCTCGGGATTCGTTATCCCCGCCTTCTCTAGTCTCTCGTGGTGTTACTTCGTCTTCAACCGGAACGACCTCGACTTCTAGAGGTGGTCGAAGACCATTCTCTCTCCCAACACCCAATTCATCGCAATATGCTCTTCATTCTTCTTCACGATCTCACCGTCCTCAACCACGCATTGTTGAACCACGGCCTACCTATCCAGGGACGAATCCATCCGAAATTGATATCTCACAATTTCCAGCATGGTCTCGATCCTGGTACCAACCCGCCAATCGAGTAAATCCACACTCTCCTCCACCTATCGATGACCTCTACACCGCCATTCCACCTTCGAATTTCAATACTGGGAAGGACAAAAATAAGAACCTCTTCGACCCAGATTATGTGCACTACGACCAGGAATATTACCCCGGCACCAATCCTTCGGCACTTTCAGATCCAGTATTCGCACCTCCTTCGTCTATGGGGCATGATTCCACGAGGGAATTATTACCTTGGAATCATTCAGATAATACAGCTGCTGTTGACCCTCTAACAAAAGAAGAGAGGATGAGAATGTTGGAAAGGGAATTTGGTCCGAATAGTGGGAAGGGCAAGGGTAGATCTGGAGGAGATTTTTTAGATGAGAATGGAAAGCCTTTGATTGGGACTGTGGACGAGAAGGGAAATCTCGTCACCCAGGGACCTAAGAAACGTGTAGCGGTTAGAGTTTTCCAGACCTTGCTCGCTTTAGGAGCTGGAGTACCAGCGATATACGCTGCTGTGGTACGCTCATTTTCTCCATTCATCACCTCAAACGTTCGTTGAATCTCAATCCAGGTCATCAAACCAAACCCACCAGCGCCTCCAGCTAGCACACCACCCGCATTCGCACTCTACATCTTCTCCATAATAACCTTCCTCGTCCTCCTCTATCTCTTCATTTTCCGTCCATGCTGTTGCAACTCTCGACGAAAGAGTAAAAACCTCATGACTAATCCTCTCGCTGGTGGTATGATGGTTCTTCCCGTTCCAAACACAGGGAAGAAAAAGAATAATGGGAAGAAACCAAAAAAAGGAGGTGGAATGCAAGGTGGTGGCGGAGACGATGGAGATGTTCAAGTTAATCTTATCGTCGATCCTAACGTATTCTCAGGTGGACACGGCGATGATGAGGATAGTGATAGTGAAGGTAGTGACCGACATAGCGATGGAATGCCCGGCGGATATTATGGTGCCGGTGGTGGTGGTCTACGAGGGAAAAGTAGAGGAAGGAGAAGAAGAAATAAGAGACGGAGTGTATTTGCTGGGTTGGCTATGGAAGCTGAATGGAAACGAGCGAGATCTTGGGCGAAGAAGATTGCGTTTGTGGATGTTGTAGGGTTGATTATTTGGGGTGCGGTGTTCGTGCTTGTGTTGATCGGGAAACGGTGTCCGAGCGGTGGATTTGATGGATGGTAAGTCGTTTGTTTTTGGTCTTTCAGTTGAGGGTTATACTAATCAGGGGTGATTCGGTTATTAGGTGTAATGCGTATAATGTGTCTTCGGCTTGTGCTTGCCTGTTGTGCGTCGCTTTTGGCGTTAGCATATTTTTTGACGTGAAGGACTTGCATGCGAGTAAGGTGTCGCCGCGGACACGGACGTAATTGTTTACTTCCCCTGGAGTATGGGCTTATACTTATTCTTACCTGCATTTACTGACATTGTATTTTTTTATTGAATTTACGACCCCACGATGTTTGTGTTTTACGATAATGAACTCTCCGTGTAGTAGGACGACACGATAACATTGGACATTCCCCAAGACTGGGTATGAAAACACGGGGCTTCAGTGGTTATCCGGATAAATGAATGAGGTCACTGGAGTCCCAGACTACCGAAGAGGTGTGCATAAGTTATGTACTTCACCAGGAGGAGTCACCACTCAAAGATCTTTCCATGTCTCACAACACATCTAGCAGAAGACTGGGGCCAACACGATAAGCCACCTACTTCCTAAGCTCCACAAAAAATAACATTCAAGAATGATTGATTGCGTAGTTTGGCGGAACGAAAGGTGTATTGATATGATGCGCTAATCCAAACCAACACCTTCATCCATATCAAATTTCTACTTTGAGCTGCTTTTGCTACGAGTGCTCATCACCATCTGGCATTCCCTCTATATTCCAACCTGATACCTCAAACGGTTAGATTCTGGTGATGTTTCATTCAGATCCGTTTTCTTCGTAGATGAGTCTCGTCACCTCTCCAAGCTCGCTTTTCCTATTCAATCACTGTTGGGACTCAACATCCTCTTTATCCGTTCCAATTCCCTGTTCTGGGCCTTCCTGCGAACTTTCATCCCAGCCAACTTTTTCAATTTCTTCCTCGTCCCAGGCCCATTCATCCTCGAACCACCCAACTTCGACCAGCCATGTTTGACGACCAGCTACTCTCTCCAAGAATGGCCCTTCACAATTCATCACCTCTCTCACACTCAGGGAGCCAAAAAAAAATACAGGCTTTCGGTCCATGACCAACAAGAAAGTATTCCCGGTTTCGATGTCCCGGATAGTGGTAGACCTGTTGTTGAGCAAGGAGGTCAATGTTCCTTCTTGAACTTGGGAGTTTGACTCGGGAGCCTGCTCACCGGGCCGAAAAGCAATGTAACAGGCTGAGGTTTGACTGGTTGTCCACTCGTTATCGCTTCTATGTGTCTCATTAATTTCATATCGTAGTCGTCAATTGGTTCTGTGCAAATAATGTCTTTCAAGGTTTTCTAAGACCATAGCTGTTCAGAACCACAGAAATAAAAGAGCTAATTGGTTTCAGGTCCTACTTGTCCCAAAAGCCAATCTGCGAACTTGTGCCAGCTAAAGAGAGACAAATGGATATGTCTGAAATTAAAACGACGGGTTTGGGAAAGTAAATCTCCATCCACGTTTAGGATGTTGTAGCACATTTCCCAGCAGTTTGTCCCAGAGAACCTCGTGATTTCTCTCGAGAACGTTTCTTCACTTTCTGGTAATACCCATTTCAGACTAGGGAAATTGCCATGTTGATGGAGGCGATTAAATTTAGGACCTGAAGGAGCATGAGCGAGCTCAGCATTTGAACCTGGAAAAAATATACCGTCATTATTATGGAAGAGTGCCAAGTCAATATTGTACCAAACAGACACGACTCAACAATGTTGGCCCAGCTTCTCTCTTTCGATGAAAAAGTCACATGGGTGGTTGGGGTCGAGGAGATACTCTTCGAACGACGCGTGGAAAAAGCGTATTGGGTATGCGAAGGCCAACTGTGGTACTGTGATATCAATGACCGAGTGAAGCTTTCATAGGGCCCTATAAAAGGTACTTTGGTTTATGTCCAGGAAGTTGCAAAGGGCCTGGGTGGAGGGACCTAGGAAATTAAGATGATCACGGTTCGGGGTGTGTATAATATAGGAAAAAACTTTTTTCGTCATTGGAAGGACATCCTCGGGTACCTCAGCGGGAATCTGAGCGTACAGAAGATCAAGTGCCTTTAGGGGACTAATGACACTGGCTCCACTAGCGTGGTTGAGAAGAGAGAGGACGTTGTTTAGGCGTGTGATCGGATTGGTATAGGTCGAAAATCACCGATATATTTGAGAAGTGTTGAAGTGAAAATGAAAAGTCCATTGGCAGCGCGCGAAAACGACGAAGAACTGAGGCCACGAGGGGCCAGTTATGTCCCAGAACTTGGAATCCGATGAAGGATGTATGGACAAAGAAGTATCATTGGCCCTAGTTAAAGGAATCTGGTACTGAGCTCAAGGTACACACCTTTTATGCATTTTACAATCTGGGCAAATTTTCAAAACTGATTAATTATAGACAGGAAGTCAGTCAATATGATGCTTATAAAGGCTCTTAGTTCCTATTCAAAATCTCCTCCTGAGCCAAGCGACATGCAACCTCACGTTCAACAAGAGTCCACATGTCCCCACCCCCTCTTGCACCAGAATCCCAGTCATTTCCACTTAGCCGGCTAAGGAAGACAACACGCTTCGGCCAGGCCGCTAGCATATGGGGAGAATTATCGATAGTTGCCCAACCTTTCCCAGTCGTATAATGTCCAAGCGCAATGTACAACAAACAAGACAATTTCCCCCATAGCCTAGCAACTGTATCCGGCGATCCGCATGCCAGAGCCAGATGAGTGAGGGAGCGCAAATTCTCCCAACCGCGGTATGTTGGCCAATCGTCATCGTAGAGGTGAAGATGTGTCAAGTTTGCAAAACAGGTGTGTTCGAATGGCCAGACTTTGAGACTACCGTAGTCTGATGCATATACACAAAGATTTGTCACCTTGGTCGTTAGTCGTCGAAGCCGGCGCCCTGCACCTGGGTTTTCCAGGAAGGAGGTAGGTGTGAAGATAACAAGGTTTTCTATAACACTGCAAGCGGCGAGAATTTGGTCACAAACTTTCTCATCTCTCATGTTGCCAAACATAGGGGGGATCCAGAGACTTTTCACGTGTAGAGCGTAAAAGCCCAGTGGCAAAACAGGTTTCAAGATGTTGTTGGAATAAAAACGCTGCACCCTATAACCCCACATTCTTTCTCCAGGGGAATCATCGAGGTTGATGACTTGATATAGGATCGGATCCACCCTCAAGAACCACCTCAGTGTTGTATACGACATATAATTGCCAAGTACACTTACCATAACTTAACTCGTCGTGCTATAACCACTAAGGTGAGACACATTTGTGGATATTTTTTGGCACACATCTCAAAGATCGCTCTCTCGGTGTCAGGTCCAAGCTTTGGGGCACCAATGATGCTAGTTGATACAAGGTTAGGCATCCACGACGAGAGTGTGCTGGTGACCAGATGTAAAAGGGAACCTCCCATGAACTGAAAGAGTATGATGTCTATATGGATCCGCATGAGTATGGCTTAGGGTAAACCAAACTGCGACCCACCCGAGCAACATCCTTAGCTCGTTGATGTCATTTAGCGCCTCGACTATAACAAAGTAATTAGCAGTCATCCCCTCGATAAGGTTAAATCATTACCTTCACATTTTTTAAAATTCTCACCCCAGTATTGCTTTGCTCCCCATTGATACGTGAACCAACTTTGGCAATACCTATCACAATAGAGTTTCCCTATCAATGCTTGAGAAAGTGCCACTGTTTACAAGACAATTGCTCACACATCTTTTCGTCCCAAGATAGTTCCCCTTCAAGGCTTCCTGAGCCATATTCATCCAGAAGGAAAGCTTGAACACGAGCTATATCACTCATACTGGCATCCAAACATTGTACATGTGGATCACAACTAAGATCTGCCCTCATCACCACCACATCACCTCTCCAGAACAACCGGGGGGTGTCGTTTGGGTTGAAATCCACCAGTCGGGCCAGAGTCCGATTCACCGGTAAATTGGGAGAGAGGTTGTAAAACACAAGATACGACTTCGCGAAACTTCTCGAACGTGTTTTGCGGACCTCAGCGCCGTAAGTGGCGGCCAGATCAACGCAGCGATCAAAGCATCCGAGTGCTGAGTTGTCTTCCATGGCCACGGAGCGAGTCACCATAGGCATCAGTTGTGACCCAGAGCCATCTGTAGTAAAGACAATGCAAGTGTGGGCTTCGTATGAAATGGTATTGCCATCGGCTATAAAACGAGGTTGCATGCTGACTATGAGGTGGGAGTGTCCAAGTCAGTCGTGTGAGAAGCAGCATCGCGACCGCCCGAATTCATAGTCACGTCACACTGGGGTCGCCGAGATCCTCTCACCACGATCACCGTCGACTTGTCCTCGAGCACGGACTCAATGGGGGACGTTGCGCAGGCCGAAACAGACCGGCTCAACTCGGGAGAGACCTCCCCACGCCCACGCTAGCTCATGGCGTCCCTTCAGGAAGATATGGCCCCGGAGCCGATAGCCCAGAAAGGACACGGTCGGGGAAAACAAAAGTGCTGGGAGATGAGGTAACAAAGGTCAAACGTTTGCCTGCCTCCACCACCAACTGATGTGCCCTCGAGAGCTGAAAGGCGTCGAAACCGAAACGAAGCCGGAACAACAAAATACGAGAAATATGAACTCACGGAGGCATCGTTGAAGGTGTCGCTTCTTGAAGACTTGAGGGATCTGTTGGAGGTTTGGAGGATGTATTTGCCGCAATAATGTTGTTAGACTCGGAGTAAAGTCAGACAGCGAGGCACGGCCTCTGGTGAGTCTGGTGTCCCCCTTTTATCGTCCCCAACAGCCTACTTGTGGTCTGCTTGTTTGACCCCAGAGCATTGATTCCATGTTTTTTTGTACATACGGATTGAAGCAATATATACGTATGTATCACATACTTCACGTACGACATCGGATGAACCGCTGAGACCCTGGCCATGTAAGCCGCCCCCATCATCCCAAGCTCGAAGCTCAACTGACCTGTCGTCGCAAACCTCTCGGCTCGTGCTCTCTTGCCGGACTGTCCGCTCGCCCAGGTCTTGCCATCTTCATACCTAATTCAATCCCGCTTATTTCCCGGCTGACTTGGGCATGAAGGAGCTGCATACCAACTTATGGACAGTCCACTGAATTAACGGGCTGTCCAAGGACCGTCCCACCAGCCAGCTTACGTCCCTTTCACTCTAGCGGTTTCGTGATTTCGTCACTCTCTAATCCCCTTCCGACCTATTTGTTGATCTCAGACTCTTGAATACGACTTTACTCCTGTCAAGTTGGTCCGATCTTGACTTTCTTTGTGTGCCGCGACAGTCTACTCTCTCGCGTCACAGGTTCTGGCTGACTGATGACCAACCAAATAATCGGAAGGTCCTGCTTGAGCCTGATCGCCTCGCCAATCACGTTGACAATCTGGCACACTGAATCCTCTCCGTCGCATCCATCCAGTCCATCTGGGACGACAGCAATGGGCTCCCGAATCCTCTCGTGTCCGATGATCTGTAGGATCGTGAATGGTTCTGAAATTAACTTCTTGAACTGGGCTTGAGGAGCCCTTTGCAAGAGTTGAGGATCATTGACTAGCTGGTTGGTGACCAAAGTTTTGTATTCGGGGAAGGATATGGCCATCTGATAAGCAAGGGATGGAACAACACAATCAGGGTCGTTACGATTGTTGGGGCGCGAGAAGAAGAATGCAGTTCCTAGGCGGCCTTTCTCAATGCAACCCTCGGCAAAGGTTTGGGCGACTGCAGATTTGCCAGCACCCGCTGGTCCATAAAGCCAGACCACACACCATTGTCGCTTAATATGCCCATTTCTCCAATGTACTCATGGTTCCAAGGCGTGTTCCGGGATGGCATCGAGGTGGAGGATACCGTCAACCTGAGATCGATCCTCAATGAAAGTTGGTTGGTTGATAACAAATCCATCCGCACGGTCGAAGGTTTGAGCCGTCGGCAGAGCTATTTGCTCCTGATATGCTGGTTAGGGCAGCTAATCAGGTGCGCAATGTAAGTGTTGATATTGACCCGGTCGGTGGCCTCCATCATCAAAGATTTGACGAAAGATACGTGTCTCCGTCTCGGCTTTTCGTCAAGCTGAGCGTTTCAAACGACAAAGAAGTGATTTGACCAAAGCATTGATAGGCATGTTGTATGAGGACGAAAGCAAGCGACGTTGTAACACATAACAGTACCCGTGACATGTATTAACATCGGGCGCTAAGTGATTAGTGTACAAGAAGACAATGCAAAGAGTAGCGAAAAGAAATAATGTAAAGGCCCGTGATAAATTAACAAAACACACTCTGCGGACAAATAGAGTCCCATCCCTCTGCCTTAGACAGTTGGACTTGGATCAAATCTCAGGAGGAA
Organism: Leucoagaricus sp. SymC.cos; assembly: GCA_001563735.1. Classification (NCBI taxonomy): domain Eukaryota; kingdom Fungi; phylum Basidiomycota; class Agaricomycetes; order Agaricales; family Agaricaceae; genus Leucoagaricus; species Leucoagaricus sp. SymC.cos. The sequence continues at coordinate 41,233 of KQ963570.1, read as the reverse complement.
ATCGGCATCCTTGCTTCGCAAATCAACCTAGGAGCTTGTAGTTCCCTTTCATTACCCTGACACGTCTTTCCTAATGCCACTGAGACCCAACATTTTCTTCATCCGTCACAGGTTCTGGCTCTTTCTGCGAGGTTTCATCGTCGCTCTGGATTCCCTCCTCGTCCTGATTTTCACTGTCAGGCCATCCAACACTGACGAGCCAGTTTTGATACTCGGCTGCTCTCTCCGGGGATGATCCTCCACGATTCATCATTTCAATCCGACTACCGTTTGCGCATTTGGAGAGCCAAAAAATGCTGGCGTTTGATCCGTAGCCGACAAAAAAGTATTCTTGGCTTCGAAACCCCGAATAGTAAGCCTGTCGTTGAATTAATGATCTTTTTTATGACTGGTGAGGCGCCATGAATCTACTTACCAAGCATAGAGGGAGTGTAGTGGGATTGACTGGTTGACCACTCGTCACGATTTCCATGTCTCTCATTAATTGCAGGTCATAGTCGTCAGCTGGTTCCGTGCGGATAATGCCGCTCGAGAAATCCTATGACACGACGCCCGACGCCCGATCAGGTTGTGTATGGAGGATACAATTTACAGAAGTCCTCACCTGCCCCCAAAGCCAATCAGCGAAATCAGTCCAATCAAGAATGAGTAATCGAATATGTTTGAAGTCAAATTCATGGATTTGCTTGAGCAGATCCATATCCGCATGTGAGACGTTACAGCATGAGTTCCAACAATGCAACTCAGAGAATCTAGCAATTTCTCTAGAAATTGATTCTTCATTTTCTGGCGAAACCCATTTCAAATCAGGAAGGTTGCCATGTTGATGGAGGTGATTGAACGTGTGCCCTTCGGATGTGTGAGTAGATCCGTCTTAAAGAGTTGCGAAAGAACGTACCGTCATCACGATGGAAGAGTGCTAAGTCAACTTTATACCAAAATAGACACGACTTGGCAATGCTGGCCATCGCATTTTCCCTTTCAACGACAAATTTTCCAGAACGCTTGGGATCGAGAAGATACTCCTCGAAAGAGGCATGAAAGAAGCGCAATGGGTACTCGGAAGCTACCTCTGGTACAGGGATCTCAATAAGCGAGTGGAGCTTCCGGAGCGCCCTATAGAAAGCACTTTGGCTCATGTTCAGGAAATTGCAGAACGCCTGCGCAGAAGAGGGCTGAGCGTCGACCCAAGAAAGCTTTGGGATGTGTGTCACGTAGGACAGTATTCTCTTTGTAATTGGAAGTACGTCCTCGGGTATCTCAGAGAGAATCTGCTCGTAGAGGAGGTCAAGAGCTTCGAGGGAGCTGGCCCCGTTTGCAGATTTATGCGAGGAGAGGAAGTTCTCCAAGCGCGCCATAGGGTCGGCATAAGTGGAGTCGCCGATATATTTGAGAAGGGTGGAGGCGAAAACGAAGAAACCGTCCGCAGCGCTTGCTACTGCGAGAAATTGATCATTTGAAGGCCATGATGGATCAGTGACATCCCAAAACTTGGCCTTTATAGCTGCAAACCCAGCTCGTAGACATGTATTGACGTCTCCTCGCGACTCTGTATTGATGGCGAGTTCTTCGCGACTGCAATGAACAGGGAAATCTGTCCTGGAGAACATGTACTTGAGATGTGGCTCGGGTCGACTGACAATCAGCCAAAGAATTGGGAGGTCCTTCTTAAGCCTGACCGCCTCGCCGATCATCTCGACAATCTCGCACTGTGCATCCTCCCCATGGCATTCATCAAGGCCATCTAGAACAATAATAATGGGTTCTCGTATCCTCTCGTGCCCTTGGGTTTGCAAGATTGTGAATGGTTCAAGGATCAATTTTCTGAACTGGACTCGAGGGGCTTTGTGTAAAAGCTGGGGATCACTAACAAGCTGGTCAGTCATGAGAGCCTTGTATTCTGGGAAAGATATGGCCATTTGATATGCGAGGGAAGGAACAACGCAGTTGGGATCATTGCGATTGTTGGGGCGCGAGAAGAAGAATGCAGCACCTAGACGGCCGTTCTCGGAGCAGCATTCAGCAAAGGTTTGGGCAACAGCGGATTTGCCAGTGCCAGCCGGTCCATGGAGCCAGATCACGTTCCATTGACGTTCAGGGTTATGAACCCATTTCTCCAGAGTACTCCCAATTGTAAGGCGTGTTCCTGGATGACACCGGGGTGGAGGGTGTCGTGCGCTGGAGTCCATTGCAGCGTCGGGGATCGTGTGAGGCGCCAAGTGCTCTAACACTGAGAAAGCTCGGTGTCAGCCGAGAAATGCACCCACAATCAGGATACGCAACGCACCCGTCTTCCCTGAAGAGAGCATGTGGTTCACAATTTGACCTCGGTTCTCGATCATGGTCGGCTGATTAATAATGAATCCATTTGCATGGTTAAAAAAGCCGGCGGAATGTGTAGAGCTATTCGGCCCTAATATGCTGTTAGAGGTATGTAGTTGATCAGGCGCTGCAAATGCCAATACCCACCAACTTGATTCCCATAGTCAGAAGTTTGATGTAGAATACGCCGCTCTGCCTCTGCTCGACGTCGAGCAGAACTTTTCAAACGTCCAAGGAGTGCATCGAATAGAGCATCAATGGGCATGCCGGATGATGGATGTGAACAAGCGACATTCGTGACATAAGAAACGCCGTACCATTGGGCGCTTATCATGTCACAGCGCTTCGATGGACGGTCGTCGAGTCTTCATTCGTAAAAAAATATGATTGGTAACTAAGACATATCATGAGGAGCGAACAAACAAGCAACCGTATCTGCGTAGATTCTCGAACCATTCACCTATGTCCCGCCACTACCACGTCGTAGACGGTTAAATTTGGGCAAGGTCTCCTTCAGATAATCAGCATGCTTTCTTCTCAGATCAGCCTCCTGGACCTTCCCTCTCCCACTCCAGGTACGCCTTTCACATGAGGGCCCGTATACGACCGTATAATCCGGAAGTGTCTCGTCTTCGGTAGGCACAAATAGACACGTCGCACCAATCACACAGTACGAGCCGATGCTCACTGTATGATGGACGCGTGCCCGAGTTGAGACGGTGTTGAAGCTGCCAATCGAGGGGCATTCAATGCCTAGGTGACCATCACTAAGATAAGAAATTATACATGTGACTGAAGCCACTCACGACAACCAATCTCAAAAAGATTATCGTCTCCTATTCGCATCGTTTCTTTCTTCCTGTAATATGAAGTCCACACCAAAGATTGGAGACATAACGCGTTCACTAACCGGTTCACAATGATAGCGCCTTCTTCAATGATGCATCCTGAGCCGATAATGATAGGGCCAGCAATAGCAAAAATCGTAGCTTTGGGATGGATTATGGTCCCTGTCCGCATTGTAGAAAAGTAATGAGTCTCAGGCATATGCACGACACGAGCAGGGTACATACCTGGACCAATGGTGATGTCGCCCTTCAGTTCAACGTCCTGACATACCACGGCTTTGGAGTGAATGGTAAATTTGTCGCGTCTGAATCAAAATGTCAGCACAGTCCACGGCAAACAAGGGGATACTCAACACATTGGAGGCATTACAATAGAATACGAAGTTAAGTTGCAATAAACGACCCTTGTTGATGTCCAAATGACGTGTTTGTGTTTATTTGGTCTATGTAGACGACAACAGGTTTATTGAAATTTCTGTCGGATACTCACCCCGAACCAAACATCCGTCCGTATGGACAAGTCCGCAACATGGACAGTTCTCCAGGGCACACTCGCAATATGCAAGTCCGTCTTTCTTCAGGTCCACATCCCTGAACTTAAACTGACGTTCTTACAGCTGCAATTAGTGCAACAACGACTGGAATCTGGGGAATCCTAAAAGGTCAAGAACACTATGGTTTTCTTGCTGGTGCAGCTGCGCTGAATAGTGGTATGACCGCTGCTGTGTTTTTCAGTGCGTATTTCTGTCCTCACCAACGCGCCAGAGTCTGATTTACTCGACCAGGTATGCGCGAGTATGTTGTGAGCCCGATTTTTGTCCATACCGTGCCTTGGGAGCAGTATGAGAGACGACGGCGCGAGCTCGGGATTGGTTCATCCTCATACGAGGCTGAATCTACGATATCAGGCCCTCAATTCTCATCAATGCGAAGTCATAAAGTTCTGGACACTTCCGTGAGCGGAGCGGTCACAGGCGGTCTGTTGCGCGGCTTGAGATGTATGTATATTTGCACGTTCTATTGGGGGCAGAATTTAACTATCATTCATAGCTGGCCCCAGAGCAGGGGTTTCAGGTGCAATTACTGTTGGGGTGGCAACTACCCTTTTACAAATGGGATACAACGAGTTTGGCGTTCAGCGTCTCAAATACCTCTCTCACCACCGCTCATCAGAGGATGGTCCACCTCCCATCCCTTTTTCTCAGTCGAGATCCTCGCTAGTATCTACAGAAGAACCGCTCATGGAAGAGCCGACGTCGTGGAAGGCCAAGGCACTTTCATTGCTGGGCGTCAGGAAGGTTTCCGAGGAGGAATACCTACAGCGGCTGAAGCTCCAGAGAGATCATCATCTCAAGCGGATAAAAGAGCTCGAGCAGAAGCTGGAGGAAGAGCAGAAGCTGGAGGAAGAGCGGAAGGCGAAGGACTAGGCTGGAAGATGACGCTCATCATTACAACAATTATCTAGTTTTACAGCTAGATTACCACTACTACCATTACTATAATCACCCCCCTCGATCATACCATTTTCCATATATCAATGACACCTTTCCCTGTGCCATCAAATCCTCCTACTACAACTCTCTTTTCATCTACAACCATAGCGTTGACCTTGAACATCGTCTCGCACTGACGATGCCAAATGGCCTGGTGCACAACTGTACCAGAATCACCATCGTATATCAGATTGAAGTGCGTGATTGCGCCCTTCAAGGTTGAGACTGTCAACCGGGTAGGACTATGAAAAGCGACAGCAACAATTGGGGCCTCGGCTATTGAGACCATAGAGGCTTGCTCAAGGTCAAGACCTCCCCATTTCGTCTTTCTTTTAGTCCTTGACGTTGATGGCGTCTTTTCACCGCCCAAACCTAGCCACAATTTCCCATCTGCTGTACCAGCAGCTACGACGCCGTTTGAGGCAACGGAAAGAGACATGATGAAGGGAGGAGACATGGAGATTTTGTCGTCTTGAGTGGAAAGACCAGCTAAACAAAATCCGTGTTATTCAAGGAGGAAATAAATAATACTTGAAATAGCAACGAACCAAGGTTTTGTTTTGAGAGCACTTCATCGCGAATGATATCCACATGCAAAAGAGTGGCATCGCAGCCCCCGCTTACGAGTTCGCGAGGACGTTCAGGTATCCACTCCACAGAACCACACATCTTGATTCAACGACAGAGTCACGTCAGCAGAGATGCAAGCAAGCTCGTGTTTTTGACACGCACGACATCATGTTTTGTTTTCAGCTTGTTGGCAACTTTTGTGTTGAGGTCAACAACTCCTACATAGCCTGAGTCGGTACCAAACGCAAGGTTTGATTTATCCCAGTTGAGAGCAAGCTATCTGAAATCTCTCAGTCCGACCTCGCGGACATGAAGAGAAGAGTACGCACATCTTGGAGTTCGTCATCTCCTTCTGAAATAACAGTGACCTTCTCGAGTGCATCGTCGTATGTTTGTATCAGTTTTGGGGCGTCCAACTGAAATTTCAGAATCTAGCATGAAATTCAATCATGAGTATACCACTTGCTGGAAAGCAAATTTAACAGCGGCGCACCTGCTTCCCAGATGCAACCCACGCGTCTCTGAACTCAGACCCAGGCCGTTTTACACAAATTATGGAAGAGATCATATTTCCGTTTCCTTTCACTGCCTTAAGTACCTTGAAAGAGGACAAGTCGTATACCCTCAAGTCGCCATTATCTGCCCCAGAACTCTCAGAAAACGGGGTCTGGTCGGATCGTAACAAGAACTGTACCTGATCCTGCATATAGGTGTCCAGCATGTCCGAAAGCAAGAGCCGTTATCTGCCAAGTACTGGGTGTGGTTAAGGAGTGAAGCAGAGTGAACTGGGCCTCTGGATGAGGCGGAACTTGTGTTGTTTGATCGTGGTCGGAGGACATGCTTGAAAGTGATGGAGCTATGGATCAAAACTCTGATTTCGCCGATTCGTCTATCATTTTCACAAAGCGCAGGGCCCAGTTTTCTTGTCACCATCACCGATGCCGCTCCAACTCCGGTAGGTTCCAAAACCTTGGGTGAGTGCGCTTTCTAGGAAGATTATTGCATTGGAATTTGAATCTTTATACCCTTGGATATTTGACTAACTCCTCGCTGACCTGGATGATGTTTGACCCTTTGAGCAAGCTGGATTGGAACAGCCATGATTGGCACCCAATGGCTCTACTCTATTGGAAGAATGTCCGTGCGTCTTCATCACCGACACTCATCTCTACCATCACGAGTCTCGCCAGCTCTCCTGACTCCTTCAAATGACGCTTTCATCGATTCTCTGTTCAGTCGTGTTTGGCATCTCATCAGTCGAAATTCGAAACCTTGGGCTCGGAAACAAGAACCACATTGCCCAGGTGCATGGGACCTCGCTTCGGGATCAAGTAGGTCTCAGATTAAGGCAACCAAGGGCCAATATAGACTCATTGTTCAGGTATTTCGAACGCAACCTATAAAGCGACCTTTCCTCTGCCACTGGATCTATCAAATATTTTCTAGTTTTAGCGGTTCATGGGGGAATTGCTTGCATTCGCTGCCTCTTGTGCATACTCAACAAGACGTCGAGTACATATATACAACCTTAAATTCGAGTGACTACAATGTATCACGAACAAAACCCAACGTTCCCAATGACGACGAGATCAACTCCAAAACCCGCTGACTCTCCGTCTTCTGCACCTCCTCCAGCATCTCCAGCCCCTTTTTTAGCTCCTCGTTGGTGATCAAAACATCTGCATGTAGACGAAGGAACGCATTCATGATCGCTTCAACTGCTTCGAAGTCGCGACGGGTTGCAAGCCGGCGTCCGAGCGCATGCATGAATGTATTGAGACTTTGTAGGGAAGTTAAGGATCGCAATTCAAGTTCTAGTGCTGCGGGCTGCAACACTTTAGCATGATGGAAAAGTCCTTCATCTGTAAGAAAATGTGAGCCGTCCATTGAAGATACACATGAGAATGCACTCACAGTCACCCTCGGTATCCTCTTCCATCAGTTTTTTCATGAATACGCTCTCAGTGTTGGAAGCATCCTTATCCAGCCTGTGCGTTGGCTTCTTTGTTTCTTTTAATTGTTTCTCTGCAGGTGCAAATCGTGTTTCCACTCCGGGTAACGTAGGCAAGAAGAAAGGTGCCTTTTCAAGTGGTTTTGGTGGTTCTTTTGGTTTATTCCGTTGTTGTATCACTTCCAGATTGAGAAGGGTTTGCCACCGCGAACGCGGTAGGAGCGTTAGTGTGATGAGTTCTCCGTCAAGCTGTGGTGGGGTCGAGAAGACATCAGGTGGCGTGTCTTGTACCGTCAAAGCTGAGAGTGCTTCGAGAGCTGAAATAAGGAGTGAGTACGACTATTACGGGCACTGGAGCTATGAAGTGCTCGCCATTGTCCTCGACGGTTCCCTGCATGGACGGTAATGAGACATTTTGAATCTCATCCTCAGTAATTCCCTGGAAGGACACGTTCGCGTACTGAGCACGATTCGCCCTGAAGTGAATGTAAGACTGGTAACTGGATATTGTTGGAAGAGAAACCATACCAAAGGAAAACGCCCACGCTGTCGACATGAGCGGTAGCCAAAAAGTCGCCCATTGGAGAAAACGAAACACTCGTAGCAACACTTGAAGTCTTGAAGGCATCAATCAACTGTCCAGTTGGAAGATCAAATGTACGAATGATTGAGTCCAAGGAGGTAGTAATTAGCCATCGAGCGTCCGCTGAAAATGACTATCTGAGGGTCAGTTTGAGGCAGAAACAGCGGTGCAGTGCTCTACGCACCATATCTAGCACTCGACCTCGGAAGCCGCCCAGCTCTCTGACAATCCTCCGTGTCTCGATGTCAATCACTCGAACAACCATATCATCGCATATGATGGCCAACAAGCCACTATCGCGGTGCAGCTGTATAGAAACCGCCGCTGAGGGTAAAACGAGGGTGTGTTCTAATTTTGACGTTTGGAAATCAAAGAACTATATTGAGCAAGGCATTCATAGAAATTAGTAGGGAGGTCAATCGATGACTATGCAACTGACATTGAGCGTCCCATCGAGAGTACTTGCAACGACGACTCGATTCAAGGGATCTGTGGCGATGCCGGTGATAGTACGTTCTCTCTTTCTAGCTCCATCTCGTAGCCTGGAAGTTGCTTCTGGTGGGCAGGGCCCAACGTCGTAAGATTTGCGTTTGATGCCAGATTGCATATTCCACATGTGGATTTGTCCGGTGGATGAACCAGCGAGACCGAAATTGCCACAAGCGGTCACACACACGTCCTGTCGGGACGTGATTAATCATATCCTATAAATGCCTTGGTCGACTCACTTTAATCGAACCGAGAGGACCCCGCTCCTTTCCTTCGCCTTTCCCCGAGTCGGCAAAACCGAACGTGTGTTTACCAAGACGCTTATTCAGTATTGTCCACGAACGAGCGAACGTTTCGTCCGAATGTGAAGTAAGGATATCGTCCCAGTCTTTGTAACGTGTTGTCGAGAATGAGATGGAGTTGATTGGTGGAAATTTGAGAGAGGCGATAGGAATTGAGAGTGAAGTCGCCTTTTTGGCCAAAGAACCTGAACCAGCCTTAACACGGGGCAAAAAACATGCATTAACGGCTCACCTTGCGAGAGCTCGAATGATCTTGAGTCTCTTACAACAGACGTGCACCTCAGACTCCGATCCCTCGAAGCTGTCAGTAGCTGTTTTCCATCATCGCCATAATAGCGGATCAGATGAGGAGGGGCATGGTGTCCAGATCGGAACTTGAGTAATCTAGGAGGGGAGGTCGGAGAATCAAAAAGCCATTGCTATATGCACCGTCAGGAAGGAAGTTAAACAAGAGCTATTGGACTTACCTTAACACTATTGTCTTCTCCAGATGTCACCAGCACTGGTTGGCCGGGAACCCACTCAACGGCAGTAACGGCACCATCATGTGCTCCACGTATCATGTGCAACAGCCGACCACCGTTGTTCAAATCCCACAGGGCAATATGCCCTGCAGACGAGGCAGAGGCGAGGATAGGGTGTCCATCTAGAAGGTACAGGAATTAGTTAACGGAAAGTCGGGAATACAAAGAGACACGCGCCGTTTCTAAACCCAAGGGCACGAATCCCACCATCCATAAACATTCTCATTAACCGCTCGTCCAACCGTACATCGTATACTGAAATTTCTCCAGATGTGAAGCCAACGCCGACTACATCAATTGCTGGTGACTGGACAAGGGCGGTTATGGCGTTGTTTGGAGCGGACGGCACAATTGATAACTCCGATGAAGACGTGAGTTTTAATAGAGAAAACTTGTAGATGCATGTCCTAGCGATATGGTTATCGAGAGGCAACTAGAAAAGCCAAGGGAATGACCTACTGTGTTTTAATGTTCCAGAGCTGCAGAGTTCCCTGCGTACTTGCAACAAGAACCTTATTGACATATGTTGCAGGATGTAGAATGGATGTAGCAGTGAACCCATGGTCGAACTGAATGGTGGTTTCCAACTCTATGTCTCATGAGCATGAGATGAGTCGTCGATAAACCCCTCGAACTCACTGCCATCCGTTGTGTTCCAAATTAGCATCCGCTCTCCATCTTCAGTTAAGGCCAGGAGGGAAGACCCAAAGATCAGGATATAGGACAATGGAGTATCCAGAGGGTTCGTAAGTGTTGTGACCTTGAGCTTGTTGAGTGAAACCGGAGATTGAATATCAAGAATAACGCACAGGTTTCCCTCGAAGATGCTTGATTGCATTGGAGCCAGACGCCACCCAGACCGCGTCTCCATCAAGAGCCATGCTAGATATCTGTTCGCTCGTATCAGGCCCTGCCAACAGTCTCAGTCATCACTAAGTAGTGGACGAGAGGGGAAACGCACCAACGAAGAGCAAAGTCATCTTTCCTCCCTCCCACAACGCCCAGGCCTTTCCTAGACACGTCAATATATGAGTTCTTGGACCATCTGTTGCACCCTTATAGGACCTCGTTTGCAGAACAAAAGGAACATGGTTGGTGATGAGTCCAAGGGCTCGGAAAGGCGCGAAAAGTCGTGGTTCCTGGACTTTATGGACGGTTGTGAGCTTGTCCTGGCGCTGGCGTTTTCGAGGGGGTGGCCTTGTTCTGTCGATGTTCATGGCATATTCTGTCATTCTTTTATGTTGCTTTCGCCTCTCCGGCGCCCTCCAGTCGACTAGGAGCCCAAAGGGTTTTGACTTCCTTCATGACCTTGAAGTTATCGAAATCCATTTTTTGGCAACACGTGATTGGTCAAAATTAATGTATGATGGCATCAACCAAGTTCAGAAAGGAAATTATTCCTCGAGTATACTCGTTTCCTCTCTGTCCTCATCTCCCCGTAGGATCAATCTGTCTAATAGTAATTCACCAGGTAGAATCTGATCGATGATCGATAATCTTCCGTGCATGACTGTTTGATGGCCACGTCTCTCTGGAGGTTTCTTACTCGAGCTCATAGTAACCGTCAATCACTTGTCGCGCCGAGGACAAACATCTCTATCCATGAAAGCTTAGCATTTCTGGTGCAACTGCGAGACACCACGAAATCAATCAGGTCACAAACGCACCAAATGACAGACCGGCTTTATAGCGACTGCGTCAAAACTTGTCAGCTTCAACTCAGAAGGCGCTGATTATTCCAACTCAAGCCACAACTTCGGGTCAGCTCAGTTTCTATTCAAGCCTTCCTCACTGTGCCTTTGAGTATTGTTTCCCTTACTTTACCCCAACACAATACATAGGATCCGCTAATATCCTCTTTGGAGGTTGTTAATTCTTGATTATCAAGCTGGCGAACATCAGGATCCTTCTTGCTTAGCCGATGACCCCGATTTTGGGAACAAGGCGATACACCGACGTGCCTTTCGCGCCCAATGTCGCCTGAACCCTTCTAACTATAGACTTCCGACTCATATGAAGTGAATGTCTATAAACAAAATGGCCGCCCACGTTAGAGTATAAATCGTGGCCATCCCAAGACCGGAGGTCATTTCCCTGTTTCGGTGCGGTGGTTTCTTCCTACTCGAGCCCGGTGCTCTTATCATTTGCTTTTTCTTCGATTTTATTCTACTTTCGTTTTTTATCTAGTTCTACTTTGTTTTCGACATGAAGCTTTCTACGACATTCTTTGCCCTCTCGTTGACTCTCGGCGCCATCTCCACACCTCTCGGTGACCGTACAGTTTTCCGGAGGCATAATGGGGTTCCTGCAAACAATGTGCGACGTTATATCCTTCAAAGGTGAATTTCCTAGCGTCCATGTATTGAAAAACTCCACTAAAAACGAACGATAGCCGTATGGATGCGCCTCCTGCTTGCGTTGCTAAAGCGTCCAGTGCCACAAACTCCACCAACCTACCGGACCTTTCCAACTCTACTGTCGCGGATCCGACAGCGACTGACATCCCCACAAACACCACCTCTACCGACGGCACTTTGGATAGTACCAGCGCCGCTGGGAACTCCACTGACACCTCCAGCATCGACTCAACTGGTAACTCCACGGACACCTCTAACACCGACACAACAGGGGGTGCAACTACCGATAACTCGACTGTGACAGACACTTCTAACTCTACCGATACCGGTGCTCGCCGTCGTCGCCGTGGCATAATCAATAGCCCAATTGTCACTTCTTCCACCACAACGGCGACCACAGAAGATATTGTTGACCTCGCTTTTGAATGGCAGTCGCTCTGCCTCATCGGTGGCGGAGGTATTTTCATTGACAATTCCCCCTGCGTCGAACTTGCGGGTGTTCATGGATTCAATGCCCTACTTGCAGACGCAGACCCTTGCGTTCAGCAAACCTTCGCCGATTCCATCATCACTTGGGCTAAATCCACAGATGTCGTCAACAAAGATGATTTGATTGCCTTCGCCGTCAAATACAGACGTTATCCTAGGACTGCAGTTAGCATTCTAGGCACTACCCCATCGACATTGTATTGTACACAGGCTCCGATCAATCCCGAATTAAGCGGAATCGTCAATGCTCAACCAGACGGTGTCAACCCTGGACTCTTCGGTTCTCCTAACGCTCCTATGGTGCCTTTCGGCTCGGGTGAGCCTACAATCCCTCCACCACGCTATCCCCTGGCTGAAGTGTTTTCTAGATGGAACATGTCCCTTCGGCATGACTGCTGATGTCTCAACTTGCACTTGCATCGCGGATTCAACAAACGGCACGGACGTTGGCGTGTCGAGCGACAGCAGCACCGACAACTCGACGGTTACTGATTCGATCGCTAACGCCACTGCCACTGCCACTGCTGACGACTCGACTGCCACGGACGCGTCTGCTACTGCTTCGGCCGATGACTCGACCGTCACCGACGCCGCAGTTTCTACTAGCGATCCAACCGCGACCGACAGTTCAGTCTCAGACGCCGCCGCTCCCACAGATTCGACATCTGCTACAGATAGCAGCTCTGATGTTGGCTCAACTGCAACTGACACTTCGGCTCCCGCTGCGACTCCCGATTCTTCTGGATTGGGAGCTATCTCGGGTAACATTCATGATCCTGATGGTCGCCGCAGGAAGTAAAGTGCTACACTTGGATTTTGATGATTAGTTCATGGTGGCAGGCTACAGTAGATGGTGCAAATGTATATTATGTCCGTTTGTAGTAATGTACTTATGTGCGCTATTATAGTCCCAGTAAACAAGATTTTGCTGTGGCTTCACTGATCAAGATCTCAGCATCTAATTGTCCATAAAAATCACCAGGAAGACTCTGTTCGTCCATCTCGTGAATACAGTGGTAGTGGCAAGTTCGAGTTTCTCATTATTGTCAGCTGGCCAGTAGCCATGCCCTGATGAAGCGAAGTTAGCTCTTCCCTTATCCTACGAACTTCCTCGGCTAGCCGCGATGGTGTTGTGGAACTTTCCGAGCCTCTTGTAAAAGAGGACGTAGAGGCTGCGCCTCCACGCCTTGTATTGTAGTTCGACGACTGTGCGACGTTTCCATCCGACGAGATGGGGGATGGCAGTATAACCCGGGTGTAAGTCAGGTCAGAAACCACGGTGGAGCCACCATGAATGGAACGAGGAGGGGATCTAGGTATTAGGCGTGGTTTAACAGGTCCAGGCCTGGGGAGCTCAGGATCGGTATCAATCATCGGATTATGGGTGATAATTGGTACTGGCCTAGGAATGTAGGCTGTTGTGACAGACCTTTCAACGGTTTCATTTCGCTGCGAGCGACGGCGTAACCAGAGAAGGGCAGAGAAGCCGAGCAGTAACAGCACACATAAACCTCCGAGCACTCCTCCAACAATAGCGCCAGCAGGGGCTTTGTGATTGTTATCGGGGTCTCCTCTTGTATCAAATTTAGGATCGTCCGTCATCGTCATCACAGGAAATCACTTACTGAGTGTATATCGCATAATCAAAACTCAGAAAAACGTGATAATTGACTTCCGACATAGAAATAACCATGTGATGTGGTCGTTGTTGTAGGCCAGTTTTGCTGAATACGGGAACTTGGTACTGTCGTATCCCAACTAGACGCGAGTCGCCCGCATGGTTGAAATACCCTACATGTTGTCCATCGATCGTGAAGTTGCATTCGGTATTGACCGTGGTACCTTCTCCCTCAAAGTTGAATAAAGTGAAGAAAATGTGTATCGCAGTGCCTGTACAAGAAATGAAAAATTCTTTGATCTAAAGTGTCGAACCTCGGGCTCACCATTGAATATAAAATCAATAGTGTTGGAAGAAACGCCCATGTCTGGCATGAAGGTTGCCGACGTGGATGTTTGTTCGAATAGCTGGGTGATATCAGGATGGACAGCGCACCCCTCGCATGCCTGATTTGCCCATGCTTGTGGAGGAGCATACACCGGTATCGCCCCAGTCAATTCATCGCCCTTCTGATCATCGATGGTGAAGTTACGAACAGTAGCCACCAGTGGCAGTGGAAGAACCAAGAAGAAAAGTAGAGAACACAATGACAGGACATTCATACCATCCGTCCAGGAGGGGCACGGAAAAGAGCTTGAGACGAGATCTTTTCCTCTCTTATGCACGACGGAGAATAGCCCCTGGCTACAAGTTCCTCCGGCTCAATTGGCCGAGCGCTGGCAGTGCTCGAATGAAAGCAGTGCGCTCAATGGTGAAACATAAAATTAGGCTGTTACCGGAGTCGAATGCGCCGTATGCCCTCGCGTTTCCTTGAGCGTAGTGATTGGTGGTTACCGTCCGCCAGCTTGTCGCAAAGTCAATGTTGTGATGCTCGTCATCAAGAGGATGCGGGCGGTGCATGAGGGTCTCGGGTGTATCGGCGAAAGGTTGCTCGACATTGCAAATGTCACAAAGTACTGAGCGCTTGTGGACTCGAAGTAGCAAGTTCAATAGCTCATGCATCATATGCAAAAGTTACATAGTCATCAACGGAAAAAGTTTGGATGATTGATGAAAAGGTCCATGTCCGCCTGTTTGTTGGGGTTAGGGTCGTACTAGGTCATCACAATCCCTTACACGGTACACCTTCTCCCTACTCTCTTCTCCCCTTCTCCCCTCATCTTGTTCAAATACAAGTCAGATGGAAAGCCAAATTCCAGAAAAGACCCCTGAAATACTTTCCGCTGGCTCTGCGTTCACGCCCCAATCTCTCCTACTGGGGTCCTTCGCAGTCGCAATAATTGTCTTAGCAAGTACGGTCCAGTACGACAGACTCTAGGACTAGTCCACTCAAAATCAGATTTAGTCGCTTTCTTCTTCAACAAGAGACGTCTTCGTCTATCGGGCACTGATCTTCTGCTCCTTGGTGCTCCCGATGCTGGAAAAACATCCCTCATGACTGCCGTGAGTCCCTACTTAGCCTGTTTCAGCCTCTTCCGTCTCAAGTCCGTGTTACAGCTTGTCTACGGCCAAAATATACCAACACATACATCAATGCAAACGAACTCCTCGGTCTATGCCCCTTCACCGAACAAAACCTTCCGCGTCATCGACGTCCCAGGCCATCCTCGAATTCGTAATCAGTTCCAGGAGCATTTACTCAATGCAAAGACTATCGCGTTTGTCGTCGATGCGAGTACAATTTCTCGAAATGGAGCTGTCGTAGCTGAGTACGTCTTTGCTGGCACCTCAACTGGGCATTACCTCTAATTGGCTTTCAGACACCTTCACACCGTCCTTCACTCCATGACCTCACTACCCCCTTCACAAGCTCTACCTGCTTTGTTGATTATAGCACACAAAGCAGACCTACTAAAAATAGGAGCGTCTTCGACGCCTCAAGACTCCCTCGCCATCAACAGAGTGAAAACGATACTTGAGCGTGAACTGGAGAAGCGCAGAGCATCTCAGTCAGGAGGTGTCGCTGTGGAAGGACTGGGTCAGGAGGATGAGAAGTCGGAGATGGGTGGACTGGAATGTGGCGATGGAACAGGTGTTTTCAAGTTTGATGATTGGGAAGGTGGTGAAGTCTCGTTCGTCAGCGCGTATATTCGTCCTGGCAAGACATCGAGTGATGACGAGAAGAGTGGTGATGACGATGGACTATCGGAATTACGAGCCTGGCTTGTGGAAAACATGTAACAAGACGTTCCTTTCTGACGACCATCTCTTTATTGTTTCTCTAATCGTTCAGTGAGCTCAACACGATTGTTTTCTACCTGCACTCCTCTCTCAGACGACGAACCGGCTATCCTTTGCTTTACAAATATGTCGCAGACTTTTGTGCCTAAAAACCCTATCCGATTTCCATTTAGCTCCTGCTCGTCACCTGTTCCATCGTTTCACTATACCTTTTGTAACCAACATTTGTTTGACATTCATGATTGGCGCCCGTCTGTTGAATCAATCTTTATCATCGCAACAGGAGCCCGGCCAAGTGACCGGCTCGCCCAACATCACGCACCTTTACCAGGGCCTGGTTGACATGGGCGTCCGCAAGAACCAGCACTCCTATTTCTGAATCCATTGCAGACGCAGGCGAACATGTCTTTATTGCGTTTCAGGATCTTGTGGAACTCAACGTGAAGGACGATGGTCTTCTTAATCAGATTTATGGTCAGGATTTCACATATTTTCGGTTCAATCGTTTCCTGAACGATTTCTTGAACTGGGTACACAAGCAGGTAGATTTTGAGTCACTTCGGTATTTTTCTGTGACCAACAGTTTTTCAGGACCCATCACGCACTTTAATGCATACTGAGCCATCAAGCGAGGTTGAATTCCGTTTATTTGAGAACCTCAATGTCATGACATGTCACAGGAAAACTCGCCCCCTGGATAGACTTGTCGCCTGGGTAAGTCCGTGCTATTTCTGCTGTTGACGTTCTTTTGACCTGTCTTTCGAAGTAGAATTATTCAGGTCGGCTCGGGCATCGAGAGTATCTCTTTCTCGGGCGTGGTCAAAATACCGTCTTGCTCTATTTTACCAATTCTTACAATCTCGACTCGATATTTAGGCTTAATTCTGAGAGTCCACCGAGCGAGGAAGATGTCACGAGGTATCAAGAGTGGTTCCAGGAAATACAATCCGGTAGTCAACTCTCGTCTTCCACTAGAGACAGTTCAACGGTCCCGAGCCCTATCATCGAAAGCACTCAAGATTTGATCAACGAGTCTGACTCGTCGATTGGATCGATAATAGGTACGTGAGTGCGTTGTCAATTCAACAAAGGCACACAGATGTTGGTCTTGCGGATTTTTCATCAATCGACTTGTAGAAAAAGCTAATTGTAGATCCAATCGAGAGGCAGTGGTAATCCGTTATCAGAAACGTCCTGAAGGGTGATAGATTCGTGAGAGACCAAACAAATACAACCAAATACATGGCCCACTTAAAATATCTCGGCGCGATCTTTTTTGATCCCTCTCTACCGCAACCTTGTAGACAGTGCCCGACCTATTTCTATCTTTCACTTGGGGCGAGGCGATTCAGGTTTAGCGTAGAGGGATGCCTTGGCCGGGATTAAGAACTCACCCACCCGTTTTATCTATCTGGTGGTGTGAGTGTCAGACCTTGCCTACATCCGATTTTGAGTGTATTGCTTTTTCTATCACTCCGTGTACCAAATAGAATAAGACTTTTGTGGGCATTATGTGTTCTTTGGTTTTCATTCGTGGTAGGAGTTGAATGCGTCCCAAAGGCTGAGCTTAGAAGCTTTTTTTGCTCAGAAGTCAGGCTACGGAGGAATCGATTTGACGGCAATAAGTACATCTTGATGGTAATTTGTTGAAGGAAGGAGTTAGGATCCTCTTCATGAACCAGAAAGAAAATTTTAGCGAGCACTTTCTTCTCTTCATGCCCAATCGAAGCGTGATAACCTAGTCAAAAAAGTGACGTGTCACCATGTGACCATACGTTACCGTACGTCTTCGCTGTCTCGTTCCACGCAGGTTCCACGTCGCTGTTGTTGTCTTCCTCCTTCCCTCCCCGTGTCCTCTAACACTTTCGGTCCAATCCCACCGCTATCATGTTCATCCTTAACTGGTTTTGGGATGCCCTTGCATCACTCGGTATGTAATCGGCTCTTACCAACCTCCCTCCTACACCGAAAATGTGATGTGTGTTAACTACCGAATTGCTAATTAGGTCTCTTGCACAAAAACGCCAAGATTTTGTTCCTTGGACTGGACAATGCTGGAAAGACGGTGTGTGATTGTTGTTGTGGTTTGGATTGGTGAACTGGTGTGGGGGTGGAAGGGGACTGACGTATTGAGGTATTTTAGACGCTTTTGCATATGCTGAAGAATGACCGGTTGGCGACTTTGCAACCTACTCTTCACCCAAGTGAGTTTTTTTAA
>KQ963568.1:3081-16233 GCA_001563735.1 Leucoagaricus sp. SymC.cos | reverse complement strand
GATAAAGAATTAGAGGTTCTCCTATGAAGACTCACCCGACACCGAATGCCCAGTGGTCACGTTCCATGGCATTCGCGAGATTAGTGGATTCGGATGAGAGGGTATGATCATTGAGGTAACGATCAGGCTAGACAGACTCAAGTGAGAAACTACTACGCGTAAGCTCGGCAAACTTACTTACATTGAAAGCGAAAGGTTCTGGATAACGTTGTGGGTTATGGTGCATTGTATACTACATGAGCCATTAGACACGGTAGACAATCATGGAAAAGAGCGAATGATGCTTACAGTATTTGTGATCAGGACTGTGTCCTTGGGGATGAACTGTCCGCGGTAAGTGAAGTCCTGAGTGTTGACGTGAGGAGAGCCGAGCCAGAATGGATTTCGGTATCTTCCAACTTCCTGTAGGCTTGGTGATGAATAATGTTATGTTTCTCAGGTTGCTCCAATACTTCACCTTGATTATCGCGCGTATGTAAGGAAGATATTTCTTGTCCTCTACCGTTGGTAAACGGTCACGACCAACTACTCTGTCCAGTTCTTCGTGTGCCTTGGCTTGGATATCAGGATATGCTGGGATCAGTGCTGTGAACCATTGCGTAATTGACGCAATCTATGTTCCCTCGTCAGTCATATGCCTAGAAAAGAGAAAGAATGACACGGGATTAATCTATCCAACTCACAGTCTCAGCTCCGCCAATCATGAATGTAGAGGCTAGCATTGCGATGTCAATAAATTCAAGTTTCTCTACCTCCCTTGTTTCTAGCATCGTCTTGACAAGACAATCTGGGACGTCATCTCCGCTTGCCAATTTCATTTCAAATTTCCGAATTAAGCCTCCATATGTTTCGAGCAAATCTTCATGTAATTTTCGTGCTCGTGTAGTCATATAATTTGGAATGTGTTGGAGGATAGGCACAAAGTCGGTCAGATTGGATACCGGTCCTGTACAATTCCTAGGGAGAAAAATGTTGAGAATATGTCGCTAGAATCTTTTGTCCAAAGACTTACATGAACTCTCGAGACAGGTAGAGTGCCCTCGCAACGAGTGGATGATCAATTGAGTCGGTGCGTATTCCAAAGACAATGTTGAGCGTGTTGTTGAGAGAACAACGCCCCGCATGAGGTTGTGGGTTGACGGGCACGGAACCCGCTTTACCATACTCAAAAAGTTCGCGTACAAGTACACTTGTTTCGTAGTCGAGAACATCGGTATAGCCTTCCACTGCCGACTTACTCAGCCATGACGCTGCAATTCGCCGGTGCTTTCTCCTATTTAGTTTGATTAGTCTTGGCTCAAAATTATGATATGATGATGCTATCCATACCATTGGTCGTTGTATGGAGTCACTGTGACTCCGCTACCGGCGAGGATCACTTGGGACTTCAGGAACATGTCTTTACGGGACGAAAAGATAGCGCCGTTTGTCACCATCAGGTCTTTGACGATATTGGGGTCGGAAAGGATGACGAAGAGCTGATTGCCCAACCAAAAAGAGTAAATTGGCCCGTAGCGTTTTGCCCAGTAATCGAGCGTGAGCTCGGGATAATGCGTGAGGAATGGAAAAGATCCTGCATTTTTTCTTCAGCATTGAGGTTGGACTCCATTAAGCAAAGTGAATACACACCAACAATCGGTAGGCCAACGGGACCCACAGGAATGTGATTACCGTTTTTGTCAGTGAGGTTTTGAGAGTCATATTGCCTGACAAGGAGGTAGATCGAGGTGGTAATGACCAGAGCAAGAGAAATAAATTGTGGGGTAATTTGAAAGCTAGATACTATAGGCGAGAGGATATAGGCGAGAGGATCCATTGTTAGGACTATTGCCAGGTTTCAAGTGAAGTACGGGGGTGGGGTGTCTTGCTGCATTCTCAGAAAGAACACGATCCTTTTATCCCTTGGGGCTTTTTGTCGCATTTTTTTATCTACATGTCCCGAATTCCTCTTCTGTTCAGTACAATCTACGATTTCCTCTGATCGGCAGGTTGCACCGAAGTATGCTGTATCATGTTATGAGCAACAATGCCCTTCTTTCCTTGGATCTTCAATGACCAGCAGGTTACACCGAAGTATGCTGTATCATGTTATGAGAAATAATGCCCTTCTTTCATCGAAAGGTGGAGCGTGAGCGCTACTTGAAAGTTTTTGTTAATCTATATTTAGCAAATCCGCAATCTCCGGAGGCCGGAATTACTCCATCCGATAGATGTGAACATTGGCTACTGTAGTCTAAAGCCTTTCGTCCGTAAGAATTTCAGTAATTGAAAATCAGATTTGGTACACCAGGACATAGAGGTGACAGCGCTGACGCGTACATCGTGGTTGTCCTGTTGTCGTAGGGTTACGATAGGGTTTTCTCCGACCGTGGTTGCACAAGCTTTTTCAATATTATGCTTTGTTCTTGCCTCTGGCATAGCTCTGACAAAACAAGACCACCTACGGGCTTACAGACGCCGCTTATAGAAATTGGCGCCATGAGAAGCATATCTCCCATGTTGAACATGTCCACTGGTCTTCGCCTGAGGGAGAAAACACCGAGCATCACGAAAACATTGAGCGCCAGACGTGTGATTATATTGCCAGATCTAGCTATGACTAGGTAAGATAATCACAAACAGTCCCAGATCTGACCGTATAATACTCATCTGGCGCCTAATTTTTTCGTGATGCCGAGCACAGGTGATTGAGGAGCGCTTGTATGGAAAGCCGGAGTGAGTTGCTACAAACATGTTACCAAACATGGGTTGTTTGCATCACACAAATGGTAAATGACATCAAAAATATGGAAATTGCCATGATGGCCACCTTCGGCGATTTCAGAGACTCCGAACACCCACCGTAAGATCTAACAAGAATCAGTCGGGAAGATACAGTATATGGGGCGGGCCACTCGTATCGGGACCGAAGTCCCCATCTAGTCATTCAAGGATGGCTCAGTACAATTACTTACCAGGGAAAGAAGAGTTGTTCACTGAACTCGAGCAGGCCTAACTCTGGAAGTCAGAAAAACATGTATTCATGCGCTCAGAGACTCAGTTAATGGCACATGCAAACAACGCTCATTTATCTTAGGTCTTAGACATTAGAAATTATATGTAGGACTAGACAACAAATACAGAACTATTTACAGTACGTGATTAGCAGAATTGAGATACTTCTAAAAATTGCGTGGTCAAAATAATGTGCAGAGATACACCAAGATAGAGTAAGAAGAATACCGCCAAAACCCCAGAAACCCATGAACTCATAAATGTCCCCATGTTCTTCTAAAAATCATTTTGAAAGCATCTCCACCTTCTTCATTGCTCATTGAGCATCGCAGTATCCTCGAAGCTTGTCCCGCCACTTGTGTGAGCCCATCGGAAGGACGAGTCTGTTGCCAGGCTGAGGATCCTGGATTGCTATTGTGGCTGTATTCCAGAGGACTTCAGCGCGATCTGTCCACCACCACATGTCCTCGCTTTGCCCTTTGAATAAGGACACAGGAGGGTACGATGACGTCTTTGAAGTTTGGTCTCGCTGGAGAATACTTGGTCGGTACATGCTTTGATTTATTTACCATTGAGATAATCACATTGTCCACGATAAAACTCTTAGTCTTCCCTGTCGAAGACATGCCCGGTAGTCCACTCCGGTTCACAATATACTGTATATTTCTTTTATCTATCTATCCCGGGTGGGTTGAAAGTGGCAGGGGGCCTGAACGGCATTGTGAGGTCAGCCGTCGGCTAATGCCCTGATTTGTTTTCTATTTTGAGCAACTCACTCCGGCTTTCCATACGCTTGCGACGCCCTCATCTAGAACAAGGACATATCAGGGCAATTCAATGTTTTCTAATTATGCAACCCATGAAAGATGGTTATCACTGTGAGTATTTGCTGGGTTGACCGTCGACTACTAGTGAAAAAATTAACTCGCAATAGATACAATTGAGGTTGCGTGTTTGAACTACTTACAGCGCTGAAGCTAGTATTTCATCCCAGGTCGGGCATTGAAGTGTGAAAACCAGTTTTCCACAAAGCGACTAAAGGCACAGCCTGTTGGTCATAGACTTTTTTGGGATAGGTCACGACCTAGCGGCGTTGGGCAATGTCAAGGGAGAACTGTCTCAAAGGCTCATAACATCCGTTGGAGTCCTTTCACCTTGTGACGTCACTTTCGCTTTCGTCATGCCACTTTCGTACCCTTTTGCAGACTCCTTCCTAGTTCCTCTCGCGCTCGGCGGGCCTGTGGGCCGGATAGAACAAACATGAGACAACATCCTTGAGGATCCACCGAGCACAACGAGGGACCTGGCAAACAACATCGTCAGGACCTCCTCCGCATTTGTCAGCATGACCTAAGCCAGATAAGATATTCCCTTGTCTGTGACTTCTTACTGACATGCAGCTTGTGACCCGTCGTGACCCAATACTGTAGTGACCGCCGCGCCGCGCCACGACTCGAAGCTTAACATCGTTTAATAACAGTGTTTATTATTTGTCCACCTCTCACGTGCACCGAGCCAAGGCTGGGAAGGATTGTTGGTGGAGGACTTTGGGTATGCCTGCTTGCCTTTGAGGTGGACATTTTCTACTTCCCGTCCTATCTTTCCTGTGGGATGTGGTTCCGTTACGGTCGTCCCTTTCGGTCACAAGCTCATCTTTCATCATGTCACAAGCATGTATCTGATTTCACCCCCACCTCCATCTTCGTCACTGTCCCGCCATCCACCGCGTTCACCTACGTTATATCAATATACTCACCCGTATTATTCTTTTACCGCCGCGTCGCTGATTCTCATCTGGAGAATCCCCATCTCTTCGACTGCGGCCGCTGAGGACATGTATACTAAGTAGGAGCTCTCTTTTGTCAGCTATCGACCATTTGGTGCATACTTGCAGACCTCAACACCACGTGTTGCCCTCCCACCTCTGACCCTTGTCCCACCCTCACCCATTTCTCGCAAGTCCCTGGATTATGAAGACGCCAAAAACAACGCAGAACGTATCACACTTGTACGGAAATGGCTCAGTGGGACAACAAAGAAGGAATGGAATGATCATAAGAAGAATGACTATCCCTTCCTGCCGGGGAGTACGTCCGAGGAAGGCTCGGTTGAGGCAACACCCAGGGTATGTTCATTCTTGGGTTGCCCATTATCTCAACCACTGATCTTCTCTGTATAGCACTTGTTCATGAGCCCTCTGATCATTGAAGTCGTCGCTGTTCACCTTGAAGCACCCCGACGTGCAACAAATTACAAGTTTCATGCATTTCCAGCTTCAGCTCTCGTAATGGTGGTTTTGTACCTTTGTATTGGGCTTGATAGCCTGGCTCGCCGATAATCTTGTTTATATTCATCACATCCTTCACCTCATGGTCGACACGGGATTTTACTCGCACCTTCTGGCATCCACAATTACTTCTCGTTCCAGAACTAGGTACAACAATGCTAAGAAGCCCAAGACCGGTGGACCGACCCACGACACATACGCTTATCGTCGTACGTCTAGCATGTCGAAAATGGTCCCTACTCGCTGGGCCACCCTTGTCGCTACTGCAGAAAAGGTTGTTGTCAAAAATCTCCGAGGTCTCAAGCGCGTGCCGTCTAACGAAGAGCCCATTTATGACATCGGGACTTCCGAAGCATCAAGCACGAGCTGAAGGAAACAGTGGCATCCAACAAGGGGCCGGTTTATGACCTGGACGATAATCTTGGCCCCTCGACGGACAAAATATATGTTTTGGAAGGATGCCATGTATTCGCCACTGTATCCACTCGATTGGTGCTGTTCAACGAATAATAGACGGCTTTCGTCCATTATATACATCTTAATTTGCTTTTCCTTGTCCTAATACTGTATATTTGTTGTCCTCAACGTCGTGTGGGAATAACGAGATGCCATTGTACTAATAAAAATGGATTTAATATGGCGTCCGGAGTAACAGCAAGGAAGGCGTGACACGGAGGACGAACGCCGACATAGCTCAGCAACCACGACCTGAGAGCTCTCCTTTCTGTGTGTCTTTGGGGTGGTCTTTGAGCCGCTTCGAATGCATCGAGTCGGTCTTTTGGCAGATGCATGGCCATTTTTGGACATCGAGAACGTCATAGACATTCGGGCCTTTCAAAATTATTTTGATCTTTCAAAGTCATGAAAGGACGTCATAAAGACTCCGAGTTATTGCTGATCAGTGTGGGAGAAGATCGTCATATTAAACAGTGGGCTCGGAAGATTCTCCTTAGCGTTGCTCACCTAAATAGTTGTTGACAGTTGACAAAAATGAAAACTGCTCAAGCATAGTCCCTTATACAACGGATAGAAACCAAGGTGATATGCGTTCTGCCGCGCTTGTAACCTGATAGACAGAGTAATCTGTGTAGATAGACGTTCCATGAGCGTTGCCCACTACACAGGGGAATTTTTGTGTGAGTCCAAGGCATCAGTGCCAGTGTGGAAGGAAGGAAAGCTACTCAAATGCTGAGCATGGTGTGATATTGAAATGATTGGGCAGGACCGCCATCTGTGTCTGGGCAGTGTTGAATACCCGAGAGTGTCACAAATCATCCACGTTTGTTCAGAAGAAAACGCCTTGAAAACGGTACCAATCTGGCTTGACCTTCAAGTCAATCTCATATCTGTCGTAGGACAAGCCGGATTCTTCAAGAGCTACCTCTACCTAGAAAACCTATTCAGGAATACATTCAACGCCAGGCGTTTTGGTTCGGCTCTCCTTGTGAGAATGAAGGCAGATCTATACAATATTTCTTCAGTACTACAGTTAAATACCATTGTTTCTGAAGCGTACCTTCACAGAATAGAGAGTAATTTGTGGTCGAGCCATTGTTTTCGAAGTGTGGCGGTGACGAAAACCAAAGGTGAAAGCCCAAGCTTTATATGCACCTCCAGCGAAGCAAAAATCTCACAAACCCAGTACACCTCAGCGCTTCAAGCACGTCATTCATCGCACGATAGACAAGTCCTGCTTCCCCCAAATAACTCGCCTGGTAGCCCATTGATTCGGGGGAACAACATCCTTCAACTACGCAAAACGCTCCTTTTGATCTACCAAGTAGTCCTTTTCGAACATCAGGGGAATGAGCTTGAGAGTCTCGCACAAAGCTACGAACGCAATGCTCGAGGAGTACGTACTCTACAACCCACTTCCCAACTTCTCTGATTAGACACGTCATTTTTCTGACTCGAGTCTTTTGGCGCTTCCCAAAAGCAGTAAACGGGAAATGAGAAGGTTATTGCCACAAGTTAGTTGGAGTTGCCGGAGTGATATGAAGTAAGATGAGGTCTGGGGCCGAGATGATCGATCAGTTCGAAGTATTTGAAGTATGTGTTTGGCGTTATCTCGCAGCCCGATGCTGGACCCGCAACAGCAACCCAGCGCTCAAGCCTTCTCCCACATTCCAATATTTCCACAGTCGAGTCCAGCAAGGGATTTGAGGTGTTTTTGAGAAAACGGAGAATTGTCCGAAGATACATTTCTTATACTACCCACTATTACTGCCATATTTCGAATTTATCTAACAGATGATGAACCGACGACCTCTGCAACCATGTTATGCCGTGGCACCATCTTGATTTGATTTTTGGGTGGTGAGCGACCACCACCAAAATTATCGCCTTTGAGAATTGCTCCTGATCCTCCTTGGGCACGTTGAATGATAAATGCCCAGAGGATGTAAGAAACTGCCAGAAATATCTCCCGTTCGGACAGCCCCTCTCCAGGACAAATACGACGTCTATGCCAGGAGAAATGTGAGAAAGAGTTTGATTCCCGAATTAAATATTCTTCACCCTGCGCCAAATGTCCAGTTATTACGTTCTACTGGTCTTTGGTGGTCTTCGGTCGGGGGAGTATGAGTGTTGAGATGCCGCTCTGGCTGTATAGGCGTATGAGATCCTTGCGTGACCGTGGGGCTCACGTCAAGTTCCCACCTTAAAGAGGTCTGGCTCAGGGTATATGTGTGGGTCACGGTTAATTGTATACTGTTGCCACGAACTTGATTGTCAGCTGTTGCTTCGAAGATGATTAAGTTTATCTCTATCTCACCAAATTGATTACGAATGACGTATTCTTTGGGAGAACATGACCACGGTAAACATAATCTTCAGTGCTGTAATGTGGTGTACCTATCCAGTCCGGATTGTGGCATCTCTGAACCTCCTGTATGTTCTTAGTTAGCTTGGAGCAACGGCAATTTTTATGGGCCGACCTTGATAATCGACACAACGTAAGGTAAATTTTTTTCATCCTTTACTGTTGGCAACCGATTTCGCCCAACAATTCTGTCAAGCTCCTCGCCTGCGCGTTCTTGTGCTTCGGGTTGGTTAGCGATCACATTGATGAACGATTGCAAAATCGGGGTTATCTATTGCATGGAACAATGCTTGAGTACTCAACTGGAGACAGGAGAATGCATCAAGCATACCGATCCTATCCCTGGAACAATAAACGCCGTACACAGCATGATCATGTCGAGACGATTGTAAATGCCGTCTTTGTGCCCTTGAAGGAGCTCTTTAGCGAGGCAATCAGGGACGTCTTCCCCCATCAACAGCCGCTTCTCGACTCCGTCCATCATTCCACCAAGTATGTCGACAAGACCTTGGTGGACTTTTTGGGCTCGCCTTGTCAGCCTGTTCGGTAGAGTTTGGAGCAGCGGGATGCAGTCGACTGCATTTGAAAGTGGATCTGTACAATCACTGAACAAGATTAAACAACCAGTCACGCAGCACAGCGGAAAAACTCACAAAAATTCCCTTATTACTCCACGTAACGCTTCATACTCTGCAGGAGTCAGGCTTTCACTGCCGCGAGAGAAGACCATCTTCAAGATAATATTGGCAGTATAACGATTGATCGCGGAGAAAGGGTCCACCGGAGAAGCATTAAGGCCTTGGACGAATATCTCCCGAAGCATACATGTGCACTCGAGAATTATATCGTCAGAGCACTCTTCAATTGCGGACCTGTTGAGCCACTTAACCGCAACCCGTCGATGTTGCTTCCTGGACAGCAAATCCAGTTGAATGCTAGACATTTCATGTGAGTGGTACGTACCAGAGGTTATTGAAAGGGCTGGCGGTTATCGCGCAGCCCTTCAGAATGATTTGACACTTGATAAAGTTGTCCCTCCTGGAAGAAAAGATAGCACCTCGTGTAACCAGTAAGTCCTTTACAATTGTGGAGTCCGAAATGATGACGAATTGTTGATTCCCCAGCCAGACGGAATAAAGCGGTCCATAGCACCTGGCCCAACGATCGAGAACAAGCTCGGGATTCTGTGTGGGAAGAGAGCCAAGGCACCCTGTTTAAAGTGAGAAAATTAGATATCCGATTGATTCTTCCCAGTGATGGCTCACCCACCAACAATCGGAAACCTTGTTGGACCAGGAATGTCAGGGACCCGATTTTTGCGAGAGCTTGAGATCTTCCAGAGAAAGGTACAACAGAGTACAAGGGAAATAAGAAGGTCGGCGACCTTTGGAGTTGATATTACTAGTAGATCCATTTGTAAGTGGGTGTATGGGATGGACTTACTGGTGATACTGTATGTATTTAAGATGCGACACAGCCAGTAAGATAGAGATTATTCTACTTGGGAACCCGGTTTCTTACAAAAGTAATTGGAAATCCAGTTGTCGACCTGTGTGGTAGGACCCCGAAAATCCCTATAAAGGTCGGAGGAGAATCGGATAAAACAGCCTCCAAGAGACCCTGAGGGCGGATCCTCAGACCGCCGTTGCCTACTCGTGCACGCAGAAGGGGGTCAGGTTGGATCCCAGTCCAGACATGTGGTTGAGATGTAGTCTCACTCTTAGCCACCGGGAGTTGAGGGTTCAAGCCTTGGTCGAGCAAATGTCGCCACTACCTCTATTCAAGCAGTCCACATAAAGAAAGAAACAGGGCTACCAAGACTCAAAAAGTGATCAATAAAATAATACACTCACTTTTTTTGTCAATCTCTCTTTAAACTCCTGCTTAGTAGTAACTGAGGACATCTGGGGTACGTATTCCTTATCTCGTAGCACTACAGTGTTTCTGACTAGAGTGTGCGGCCCAAAGAATATTTTATGGAATTTTGACGATTTTTGAGGGGTTTTCTGGAGGGCGGATCCCGAGAATCCGGACAAATTTGGGACTGCCCACAGCCCCACCCGGACAAGGCTTTTCCCGGGCGGGGGGTCCGACCTTTATAGATGGCGCCCGGCTTGGATCGCGACAAAAACCGCCAACATCAACGGTATTATTGAAAGACATATATAGGGAGTATGCACGAGACTCGAGCACATAGATAAGCGTAGAAGTGACCACTGGAAGTCTCCTTCCCAGTCACAGGATGCTCTCTTTATATGATCATTATTCCGAAATTTTTCCTACATTCACTTTTTCGTACTCGATTATCCGACAGTAGCATGTGTCTCTACTATATGACGGGCCGTTGTGGACAAAAGTCCCCACGATCATTTCTGGCACAGTCATGTTAGGCTGTATCTATTACTATCATCTAAATCGTGTAAAGTAGAGTCATTGTTAATTGATTATAGTGCGTTGTGCTCTCGTATCTAGCCCTAGTGACTTATGTACTTTCTCCGCGGCTTTTGAGGTTTTTTTGAAAAAGGGGAATTTTGATTAACCTGTTGCGAACGTGTGCTTCAACATTCAAGCTTTATTTTTCTGCCACATGAACCCTAAGGTCATGGGGTTCACGCAGCAGTCTCTCATTAAGCCGAAGAAGGAGCTTTGAGTTCGGGATCCGGCCTCTTGAATACCCAGTGATCAAGAAGTGGAAGCATTGTATGCCGCCTTGCCAAACCCTTTCTTCTGCACTCTCCTCTTCGTTACCGATCAGTCATTACCTCGGCCACCTCTTATCAAGCCCTCTCGGCCTCTCACGAGTAACGAGCAATTTATCCGGTCAGGAATGACGAGTTATCACATATTCACGCTCTTTCAACCGAAAGGTACAGAACCTCGGCATTGAGGCGGGTGCTCGGCGGGGCATACATGACGGGTTAGTCATACAATTGACTAACGTGTGGATATGATAGTTTTTCTTCGTGCTCCTTTGGATAGGCATAGGTTGGACGGTAGTGTGGTGGCTGGTTATTCAGACCGTTGGAACTGTGCACGACATCCGCACTGGGTGTTGCAAGCCTTTATATACCCTTGCGTTGAGTGAATCATTCATCCCCAAGTCAGCTTTTTTCGTGGTCGGAGTATCTTTCTCCTCGGGTCTCACTCCCAAATTGTCTCTCTCCTCCTGACCTTTCCTCGTTTTCACCATGGCTTCACCGACATCTCAGCATACCATCACTTCCCCTGCTTCTAGATCGGTTCTTGCATTTGTTACCTCGACATCAGACTCGCATCATTCCACCATCACTGATCCCCAAACCATGTTTCAATCACAATCACGACCTTTTTTTTTAATTTTTTTTAATCAACAATTTATTACGCGGTGCGCGGGCGCAGTCCGCGCCTAGCTAAGTAAAACAGAGCTAAGAATAAGTAAGTACGAACGAACGAGACAACTAACTAACTGATTGACTAAGGCATTCATTGAAACTAAAACTACTAAGGATCATGTCGCAACACAATACAGCAAAGCAAAAGTTCTTAAAACAATCACAATCACGACCACAATCTCAGCCTCAATCACAGATTCCAGATCCGCACTCGCATTCAATATCATTACATTCATCTAGATCCTCCCTTACATATTCACCGCCACCACAGATCACCGCATCAGTACTACACCCACAATCATTTCCATCCCCTCCCGCGCAGGAACGACGAAGGCGACATTCTGCATACCTCGCTTTCACCCACACCCATACCATCCTCTCCCCTCCTCCTGCTCCCCCTCATCCGTCTCTCACACACCTCAATCAGGTTCTTGCCATTCCTCTCGCCCGTCTTCCCCTACTTCATCTCATCGCCTCCGAGCCTTCTCCACTTCCGCTGTTCATCCCTCGCGACACCTACGTGGACCCCATCCACGATGGTTCTGTGGCCCCGCACCCTCAACGTGTGGCGGACCGCTTGCACACCCTCGAACGAGATTGGAAAGGGAAATATCGAGAGATGAACAACTTATGCAGATGTACGGTGGGGATGCCATCCGTGATCCTCCACCCAAGCCTGTATCGGAGGAGCCTGAAGTTCTCGAGGAAGGGCCCGCGGAAGAGGGAGAGGTCCCTCCTCATACATTCGTTTCACCCGCTACGACATTAGATGTCAATCTCGTTGGTTGGGACGGTCCCGACGATCCTGAAAATCTGCAAAAATGAAGTAAGAGGTATAAATGGATGGTTACTATGATTTGTATCCTGATGACAGTCAACGTGTGCGTCTATTGTCGATCTTGTCCAGATCTGACTAATTTACTGATCGTGTCGAACTTTTCAGAACATTCGCATCATCAGCGCCTTCGTCCGCCGCTACGAGTGTCATGGCCGAGTTTGGCACGAGCCACGAAGTGTCATATCTAATCACAACCATGTTCCTTCTCGGATACGTCTTCAGCGTACGTTCCTCTCTCTCTTCTCCCTCCAACCCCGCAGCTAACTTCTCCTTTCCTCGTGCAGCCGCTTTTCTGGGGACCAGGCTCTGAGCTCACTGGTCGCAAACCCATCTTTGTACTTACACTGACACTTTACACGATCTTCCACCTCGGTCAAGCTCTCGCTCAAAACATCCAGACATTACTCATAACCCGATTCTTCAGTGGATTCTTCGCCGTGGCCCCGTTGACGAATTGTGGTGGAGTAATTGCGGATATTTGGAGCTCGGAGGGTAGGGGTCCCGCAACGAGTTTGTTTACTGCTAGTGTATTTTTGGGTCCTGTGTTGGGTCCGCTCATCAGTGGGTTGTGAGTGTTTATTTCAGTTTTGTCCGCGTGATTCAATACTGATACATGGATGGTAGCATTATTGAGAGTCATGTTAGTTGGAGATGGGTATTCTGGGTTATGATGTTCTTCGCTGCTGGGTGTACGTTTATTACCGTCCCGTTCCTTCCTGAGACGTACGCACCGGTGATCTTACTCAAGAAGGTATGGTTTCCTTCCCGTGCTTCACCCACACTGCTTAACGTCATTGATCAATTCAGGTTAAACGACTACGAAAACAAGATCCAGCAGCCA
>KQ963565.1:0-33422 GCA_001563735.1 Leucoagaricus sp. SymC.cos | reverse complement strand
AGTAGCAGACAGCGCTAAGTAGGATGAGCTGTAAAGACGACTCTCACAGCCATGTCGTCCTCGGGCGGTCTCTCGCGCAGACGCGTAGCGCAGTCCACCGACGACGATGACCAGCCCAAAGGAACACCTTCACAAACCTCTTCTAATGGCGCGTCGACACCACCCATGGCGCTACACGCGGGCTCGGCGTTCGAAGGGGGCAGCAAGATCGCATACGATCCCCGTGACTTGGTCCAGGACGCTACGGATGAGGCGAGAATGGGTGGAAAGATGCCAAAATTGACCATTATGGAGGAAGTTTTGTTGCTCGGCTTGAAGGATAAACAGGTGTGTGCGCTTAGCCTGGCTGATTGTTACTCCGCAGCGTACTTAAACGCTCGTCCACAGGGTTATTTGTCGTTTTGGAACGATAATATTTCTTATGCTTTACGGGGATGCATTCTCATAGAACTTGCACTGCGGAGACGTATCGCACTCGTCAAGGACCCAAATCGCCGCCGGCTTCCAACAACTGAGCGGCTAGTGGAAGTTATTGATGACCGACAGACGGGGGAGACCATCCTCGATGAGGCGCTAAAGTTGATGAAGATGCAACAGGATACGGAAAAATTGGCTGTGAGTAACTGGATAGATCTGCTTTCAGGTGCATTGTGTTTCGTTTTTACATGGATCATGCTCACATACGCTGTAGGTGAAACGTGGAACGTCATGAAGATCGGCTTCCAGCTCAAACAGGTCCGCGAACGGCTAGCGAAAGGTCTCGTAGACAAGGGCGTCCTACGAACCGAAAAACGAAATTTCCTACTCTTTGATATGGCTACACACCCCGTCGCCGACGTACGAACGAAAGAATCCATCATCAACCGCATTGTCTCCCTCCTCACCTGTACAACCTCCGCTGTTCCCGCCAGTGCCCTCGATGCTGAAGGCGTTCAATGCAGAACGACTAGAGCCGTATGTCTGGCATGTGCAGCGTACACTGCCAGCGTGCTGGATAACGCTTTTGGCCGTCTAGATTACGAAGCGCGAGAAGCAGCCTTCCAAAGATGCGACGAGATCCTCGGAGAATTCATGGTTTGGCCGTTCGGTAGTGGAAGCTGGGACTCAGCACCCAGCACCTCACGACGACGCCAACAAACCCGAATCGCTATGGGCAGTGAAAATAGTGGACGCGAGTCAGTTCTCGGGCTAGTGCAAGAGGTGAAGAGGGAGATGATCGGTGAAGAGGACGTTGGATATGAACTGGTCAGCGGCGTTTTAGAGGTTCTTTCAAAACTCGATTCCTTGTTGTAAATATGTTTATACCCTTTCTTTGACATTCTATCCCCGCTTTATTGAAGATGCGAGCACGGCGAGATATCTGCCGTTGTCTGGCCTAAAGTACTTCCGTCTTTGGATATATAAAGCTTGGCCTAATTTTGTATTTTGTTTTTCGCCATCTCTTCCTCACTTCCCCCGCATCACCCTTCCCGCTATAATGCACTACACTCCTCTGCTGCGAAATGCTAGACCTTCGCCCAGTATTTCTGCGGCCCTAAAAGAGCGTGTGAGGCGCCCCGCATTTTTGCAGCGCCTCACACGTGCCGAGAGCCTCGCCCCTCTCTTTAAGGCATGTCCATCTGATCTTTTGACGGCTTCATCACATTGACTTTTTTCCTCAGAACGATGACTATGTACGCCTTTTACTCTCTGATTCAACGAATACTCACACTTTGTAGATTGGCTGGTCTGGCTTCACAGGTGTAGGCTACCCAAAGTCCGTGCCAACCGTAAGTCATTCTTCTACTCTCTCATCTCCGCTCATGACGTCACCTTCTCGTTCATATAGGCCATCGCAGACCACATCGAGCAAAACAATCTTCAAGCTAATCCATCCACCAAGAAGAAATTCAACCTCTTCGTCGGAGCTTCTGTTGGACCTGAAGTTGAAGATCGATGGGCGCGGCTGGATATGATTGCGAGGAGGTATCCTCATCAGGTTGGGAAGGATATCGCTAGAGGGATTAATGCTGGCAGGATCAATTTCGCGGACAAACATTTGTCGAGTGCGTACTTCGTTTCGTTTACCGTCCTATTTTGAAACTGATATGTTCTTTTCGTAGTGTTTCCTCAGGACTTGACGTACGGCTATTACAGTTTGCGAAAGACTCACGGCGACCCAAAGAAGCCCCTCAACTGGGCTATCATCGAGGCTACAGCCATCACTGAAGATGGCCATATCATACCTGGTGCCTCCGTCGGTGCGACGCCCGAGATCGTCCAATCCGCTGAGAAGATCATTATCGAAGTCAACACAACCATTCCCAACCTCGAAGGATTACACGACATTAACCACTCCTTCGTTCCCCCGAACCGTCAACCATACGTATGTCCTCGCCTTTTTCCATCCTTTTCTACTCTCCTAACGAGTACTCTTTTCCTTATCTCAGGTCGTTACACACCCGCAAGACCGGATCGGACAAACAGCAATCCCAATCGACCCCGATCGCGTCGTCGCCCTAATCGAATCAACACAACCAGACAACACCGGCAAGAACGCACCTGAGAATGACGATTCTCGAGCAATCGCTCGTCACCTTATCGAGTTTCTTTCGGAGGAGGTCGAAGTGGGGAGATTACCAAAGAGTTTGCTACCTTTGCAGAGTGGGATTGGGAATGTTGCCAATTCGATTATTGGTGGACTTGCGCAGGGTCCATTTGAGAAGGTGCAGGTTTGGACTGAGGTGCTTCAAGGTGAATTTCGAGTTTGTGTACCTCTTTGCGTGGTGTGTTGAGCACTTTTTTCTGTAGATACTTTCCTTAGATTCTTTGATTCGGGAAAATTGGCATTTGCTACTGCGACAAGTATTCGGTTCTCCCCTGAAGGGTATGTTCGACCACGTCATCTGTGGTACTTTCGCTGACGAGCTTTCCATCAGGTTTGACCACTTCTACAAGAGTATGTCTTTTAAACATTCGTGAATCTCTCTCGAACCTTTCGCTTATCACGCGGCATAGACTGGGCCACTTACAAAGATCGGCTCCTCTTACGGTCTCAACAGGTCGCAAACTCGCCTGAAATAATCCGTCGTCTTGGTGTAATCGCTATGAATACACCTCTTGAAGTTGATATCGTGAGTATTCATTACTACCCAATAACTCGCCTTTCTACCTTCGACGCCGTGCTTGCGTTTGCGTTTAGTATGGACATGCAAATTCCACTTGCGCTCTCGGTTCAAGGATGTTGAACGGTCTGGGTGGATCGGCCGACTTCTTGAGAAACGCGAAGCTGTCGATAATGCATACTCCTTCGAGGTACGTGGCTTCATAATTCCAGTATTCTTGTTGTTAATTTGTCGTTTTTGTAAATTTTCTTTGACAGTCGACCCACGAAGACCGATCCTACGGGTATCAGCTGCATCGTCCCTTTCGCATCTCACATTGACCAAACTGGTATGATTCCCTTCGACATTCTCTTTCGTGACATAGGTTCATCGGACATCGCACCTCTTTTCATTGATTTCTTAGAACACGACCTCGATATCATCGTAACCGAACAAGGCCTTGCCGACCTCCGCGGTCTCGCTCCCCGTGAACGTGCACCTGTCATCATCGAAAAGTGTGCTCATCCAGATTACAAGGATATGCTTCGCGAGGTATGTCATTTCACCCAATTCATTCTCATGTGAGATTATTGACGAACAATCGATGGTTATAGTATTATGATCGAGCACTTCATGAGTGCCTTGCTCGTGGTATGGGCCATGAGCCGCATATGTTGAGGAATGCGCTTAAGATGCATGTCAATTTCTTGGAGAAGGGAACGATGAAGGTTGATAAGTGGGATTAAATGTTATGAGATAAGGGGGTGGAAGAGACCACTGGTATTTAATCACTGGTTGTTTTCCGAAAGCGATAACCTAGACAAGCGATGGAGATCCGCATGCGTGACTATAGAATAAGTATTCGGAGCCTGAGTAAATGCACTTGTGCTCTCTTGAGGAGTGACGTCCGAAATACTCTTATTTATTTATTTATTTCTCTCGGGTTTGAGGCTTGAATTCGAGTCGCTTCTACTCACCGGCATCTTCACCCACTCACTCGCAGAGATAGGCGAGAGGGGTTTCCGTGAAAACGACCAGTATGCCTGCAAGCCTCGGTGGCAGAGATGATTAAATGAAACGAAGATTAACTCCGAGAACCCACCTCTGTATCTCTCAAAAACATTGACGAACGTAAGTATTCGATTGCGATGCGAGATAGTACGCAGGTAAAGCCATTCTGTGGCCTTTCGTTTCCTGGGCGCTTTGACAGTAACTGAACTTGGCAACGGACGGGCTGAATGGTTGTCACACACTTTCTTGAGCTACATCCACTTCAACTATTCCCGAATCGCTTTTTGATGCTCAGTACTCTTTTGACCAAGGCACCCTTCCCCTGCCCCTGAGTACATGTGCCCGCTCCCAATCTCAGACCTCCCGTATAGCTAGTAGAGGAATGACACTTTTCACTTTGAAAACTCAAAAGGTACAGCTCAGAGCTACGATCTAGGTTCAATCGTGGTCTTTGGCTTCTCCTACCTCCAGAAGATCACGTCATTCATGATCTCTTGCATGTGAGGTACCTCGAAATTGTAGGCGCCTACGTCTCGGTACGAGCCCTCATTCCGCTCAGGTTTCGACGTATCACTCAGATATTGGACTAAAAATGAAGAGGAGCGATTGATCCTGCATTATTCAAAAATTACTCGCTTACTGGTGTGATTTGACCCCTCCGTCTGAGAGGTACTATTGCAGAAACCCGCTCGTGTAAATCGTGAATGGAGCCAGGAAACATCAGGAGGTACCCACTGTAGTGATGATGGTGACAGAGGCGATCCAGAAAACGGCTGGACAAGTACGGTCTTCCCAGCGAAGGAATTGTTACCAATCCCTACAGAATCCAGACTGTGAGTCTGACTGTCGGTGATTTCCGCAGGTCTTTTGATCGCATACATTCTGACTCTCCGAGTCGCTGGCCCTGTCTCCTCACCTTCTCACCTTCATCGACCAGCCGTATGTCCGACCCAAGTTCTGTTCCAGCATTTCTCGTTGTCACCGAAGGCGACTACAAGGCCAGAGCTGACGATGCCATGATCCATCTCCCTACTCAATGCAACTGTCTGATTTTGAACCGTCCTCACCCTCTTGAAGTCGAGTACTGTCACGCCCTGCATCAAACGACTACATCGGACGTTGTAAGTCCCATTTTTGTGCTTCCGTTGTACTCTGATGCAAAAGGTAATGCAGCTTGGAAAACTGAAGAGGGCATGGGGAGAACCCTTGTACCAAACCCTTGATGTAGATTCTAGCTACGGCATTTTCAAACGTGAATCCATCATCATTCAGGGGGGTACAACAAGCTGCTATTTGAGCTCCTCGACCAGTGAGCTCAGAGTTGCATTCCATGTTTGGTCGCGGCCTGTGACTCTTGCTTCCCGAAGAACACGTCGTTCGTGATCTCTCCCAATCGGCTCCGAGGTTATTTCTGGATTACGTTTCGGTGCCGTTGTCAGCTTCTTATTTACATTCACAATCAGAAACAGAACACATGGAGTTACGGAATGGTCCCCTTGTCTAAAATGAAGGAGTTTCAGCTGGCGTACCATAACTGCTCCGCCGGGGACGATGATGCGGCTGGCCCGGGCCATTTCACGAATCATTATTATCCTTTTGACACCCTCCCCATAATCCGATCCCATGCTCAACCTCACTTCGTCATCTGCAACATTGGCCAAAAGATGAACGAGGTTGATGTCCGTAACAGGTTCTTGGACAACCCAAAACTTGATTCCAAGGGGAAGATACTAATCGTATGCGCCATGCTCTTCAATGACTGGATCAACTTCAAGATCAAAAACGCTAACGACGTTCCAGAGGGTCCTCCTCTCCCTAAACCAGTTGATATTCCAGTTGTACATATCATTCGGTTGAAGAAACGACCAGTACCACCACCAGAGGAGGCTGTTACTGATATCCGGCGCTGGGGAGCCAAGAAGACCCGTAATTAAACGGAAGATGATTATGATTACTTATTGTCCATGAGCTTGTTTCCGTAACACTGGATCGTCAAAAACAGTAGGGACCGTGTAGTGCTTTCGGTAAGTTTGTAGTCAAAAATTTCTTGACCAACTCATATTACTGGTTATCGTTTGTCGTCATCTGCCAAATATTCAACGAGAGGATATACCCGCTGGACGGCCACCAGGGGTGCTCGTTTATTGACCTCATTGCATACTTTCTCAAAAGTCCATATCGTCTCGTTCAAGAAATTAAGGATTTCCAGTATCTGGTCCGAGGCACCCATAAGTCGCGATTCCGGAACTTACTCGCTTTCTCAATGTCTCTGAGACACAATGACGTACTCAATAATTTCGTCGACACTCAGTTGGATGAAACGCCTAGAGCAGATAATCCATGGAGCACATTGTCCATGACGTCCTGCTACTCTGTCTGATAAGGAGGTCAATCAAGCGACGGTTAATATGGTTTCTGTGGAAATGACTTTCAAATTATCCAATATGAATCGAGCACGGCATTCTCCAAGCACATAATCACAGAGGTTGTTGACTATAAATAGGATACCTTCCATCCGTACCCTGAATCTGATTGAAATTACTGCTGACACAGCAAGGCTATATGGCACGTCTATCAGGGAAGAAAACAGCTACACAGACGGAGACTCGAGAGATTTATATTTTCAGTTAGTGCATGTATTGTGCAACTCTCATGTACCTGCGCGAGGAACGATATTTGATGGTCACTACACGAGTCTCTTGTTAGCGCCGGAAATGGCCTGAGTTGAATGTGACATTCGAATGGTGGCGGACTCTGAATTGAACCCCGAACGTATAATTATAATCTTGTTATGCATCCTCTTATCTATCAGTTTCCATGAAGCTCAGAGGTTGAGCTGATCAAGTTTGTACCGAGGCGAAAGTGCATGGAACCCAATGTACCCCGAGCAGAAGCTTTTGAAAGCGTTCAAGGCTTCGGGGCGAGACTGTAGAAGTTTGATACCTCGATGATAGCATGCAGCAGTGCTATCAGCCAATCGTGCCAAGGCTTCGATTTTCGATACCCCCTCCGCTCTTGCATGCATCGATACAAAGTTGGCGGACTCTGCCGCCAGTTCTTCTTTGTAAAAGGAAAGGAGGTCACTATACGATTTGATGATGATACCAGTTAGGAAAGGATATCAGAATATCGATTTCACCACTTACTTGACGTGATCAATATAGTACGAACAGTCTGGAACGACTTGTATCCACTTCCTTACATCCAGACTCGGGGAGAATACCTGACACGAGTATGCGCGTGCAACCCCTGACATTTCTCGAGTAAATTGTGGAAAATCAGGAGTTCTGACCTTGATGATGATGGTGATGATGATGAGCACGAATCGATTAAGACAATATCAATCACAAACGTACCTCCATCCCTTTAATTTCAGGGTCAATCATCGAGGCTGCAATATAGTCAATCTCAGCGGCGAGGATGATATTAGCTGCAATGGCTCCCCAACGATCGCTTAACTCTTTTGTCATCTCAGCGAGGTGGTCAAGAGCCCTGCACTTCTGTGGTTCTCGACAGACGAATCGGATAGTGAATTCCTTTAGCCCGTCAATGCAGAGTTCACAGCAGTCGTCAATGTGGACCAAAAGCCCAGTCCAAACGGCGATGAAAATTTGGCTCGAGTAGTTATCCAAGTGAGAAAATGAGGCCTGAGCGAAGGCGATTCCAACGTCGAGTGGTCCCGCTAAGAGCTTCAGATTGAAGCCGCGACGAGTAGCATCGGCGAAGCAATCTGCGCGGAAGGTTTCATCCATGCAGATACCACGAGGGTAGGGGATATCACAGTCCCTGAAGAATTTTGAAATAATTCGTTCAATGTCTGACTTCGTTGACTGGCACATTTCGGGAGATGACTTGTTCAGAGAGAACTATGTCAGAAAACTGCGAAAACATCATGGCTCAGATTACGCACTTTTGTTGAAGACATTTGATTCGATTTGGCACTTTCCATCCGTGTCAATCCCTCTGCCTGTGACTTGTTTTTCCCTTGTAAACCTGTTTTGCGGTAAGCCGCCGCGTCAAAGAGCGTCAAATGGAGCCAAATATATAACCCTGTCAAATGGATGGAGACGCAAGGCTTTAAGAGTCTCTCGCCGGTGTCATTGTCCCAGGAAGCACGCTCTCGGAACTAAGCATCGGCATGGTAGACGATGACCTAATTGGAAGTGACCTTTGCTAGGAATGAGTGTTGATTCAGAAACCATGATATCCTCCGACTTGCCTTTTGATCTTCATCATTCATTTGAAGAGCTCTAACCCTCATCCAAAATTCCTCGGAGCGGACTGGTAACTGGAGCTGAGCCTGGAATTCATGCCAGAGTTGGGATTAGTAGCAGTCTCGGAATCCGCGGATACTAGGAGTAACTGCGGTGATCTTAAAGAAGCTGTTGCGACAAGTTTGATTTTTAATGTTCAGATTATCATTGTCACTTCGGATCCTCAAGCTTTCAATAGACGGTATGCGATTAGAGAACGATATGAGCAGTCTCTAAAATCACACTACGGGTGAGAGGGAGCAAGATGAAAGTTAAAATGGAAGTAGGCACGCAGTGTGTGCTGGGCGATCGGAGTGTTAAGTTTCGTTGAGGCTGGTCCGAGGAGGTAGAACAATACCGGGATACGCAGGGTTTCGGTGTATGACCGAGCCATATTCGGATGGAATTCGAGCCTATCGACCACCAGTACAGACACTTTACTCACTTAATTGAAAAGAACGATTCCTTGAATGCTCGAAAAGCACGACAGAATCGCGAGGAGACACGTGGAGACAAGTTCGATGAGAGAGAGCATACAATGAGAATTTCCAACTGTCCAACCCTTCGTTCCTACAACGATCAGGACTCCGCTCTGAAGCTACATTTCTACTGAATGTCCGACAATGCAATCGGCGTCCTTGAGGCGACTTGGATGACAAAGTTTGTGAGATCATGACCTTCACTATGAAAGCGATACACACCTTGTTAAACCTTGATGACGTATGCAGGCCACTCAACGCAATGTCGCTCCCAGTTAAGACTCATCCAGCTCCAATGATGTCCAGGGCTCCTTCGCCTGAGGTACCGCTGAGTAAACCCTAAACAAATGTTGTGTACGTTATATGTGTCTTCAGTGGTAAAACCCTATTGCGGCCAGCGATACTTCGACACGATCATACACCACGTGTTGGCTTTTTTAGTCGCTCAATAATGACCTGCATAAAAGGGGTCAGCACTTCGTGTGAGTCGAAGGAACCGCAGAAAGGCGGCGGGGCGCAAGGATAAAAGGAGACTGAAGACGCTTACCAAATAATGGAAACTTGATACTTCTCAGCACCAGATAACGAACCAGCAAATTTCAAGGAAAATTCCGTTAATTGGCGCCAAGGGGTTTCCACATCCTTTGAGGTTGATGGTTGCCCAAGGGCGCAAAGGGAGGAGCCGATGGATTTCACTGCACCAACGCACGAAAGCGTTAATCCTCAACGAACCACATCGGGGAGATGAGCCCATAGGGATCCGGCGTTTATATAGGACTGAAAACTTGACGAGCTGGCATTAGGAAGGGAACGGCTCAATAGCTGTACAAGTACACTGACCAATAGTTGTATTTGTCCTCCATTCCACCCACTCTCGCCTCGCCTCAAGCGCCTCGACCTAGTTATGTTCAAAAGATTGAGCTTGCATGTTACAAAATGACACGAAAGTAGAAGAGGAGTGTTAGGGAGGTGAGGTTATCGTTGTCTGTGGCCTGTGCACGCGTCTGCACATGAGACTGGTGATGGGAAGATACCCTCGCAGCCGATCACGACTGATCCACTATGTACTCGGAAATCTCCGATCATCCCACAATAGCGTAAGACGCACCCGAGAGCTGTCTTTTCTCAACCGTCCTGAACAAGGAACTGCACTGAATTAATGGCGCTTCAACAATCCATAACCACTACAGAAGAGGGATAATATTACACTGAAGTCGATAATGGCCTTGCGCATATCCTGGACAGGATTTCGCAGACACGGCTAGATCTGACTGAAAGGACCTCAGGCGAGAACGCTTGCTACTTTTCTGCTCCCCGTAATATGTATTTTATACTCCCAAGGCTCCAACTTCGATATCATCGTAGCTGATCAAAGTCTTGCTGACCTCCGCGATCTCGCTCCACGTGAGCGTGCACTCACCATCGAAACGTGCGTTCATCCAGACCACAAGGACATGCTTCGTGAGGTATGTTATGTCATTCTATTCCCTGGTATGAAAAATTCCTGACGAGAATACTAGAAACCTATACACAAGAAGCGGAAGGCTCTAGATCTGCAATTGATCCTACAGTAAAAAAACATGAAGGACTCATACACTAGTGCCTGGTAAGGCGAACCTCAAAGCTTGTGCTGTATAGATCGTTTGGCGTAAACAACAGAGAGACGAGATGGGTACATACGCATGAAATCCAAAGTGCCTTTGAAACTCTCGTCCTCCAGTTTGGGCGGCATAAGCGGACTCTCCAAGAGCTCCGACGCTGTTGACCTATCATTCGGATCATGCTGCATAAGCCACGTAACAGCTATTCCGCCCACACTTCATCAGTTCCACTCTCGACTCCCTCAGAGTACACCAGAGAACCGTTCCCTCCCTCCGTTCCCACACTTGCATATGTTTCAAAGTCTGTGCCTTTGGCGCGGTTTGGGCGCACAAACCCGTTTTGCAGCCGGGCCATGGTTAGAGCCCAAGAGTACGCCTTCAGGTGCGCTGCGTTTAACCGAGGTCCCATTTGTCGTAGCCATGCCGGTGCTAACGTCGTTCAACGAGGGGTGAAGCAAAGTGCGTGACGTTTGATTCAATACCGTACTATCATCATTCAGAGGGACACTGATCCAGTCTGTATAGATCATCGCCATTTTCGCAATCAACAGTTTGTCTGCTATCGGAAGGTCTGAGTCATCCAAAAATTTACTGCGGGTCGTCTTGTCCTCCATTTTCCAGCCGACGTTGCATATTACGAAGTGAGGATGAACCTGAGATTTGATTGTTCCGATTGTGGTGAAGGGGTAGCAATGATTCGTGAAATGTTTAGGGCTAGGTATTTCGTCATCTTGAAGAGGCCAAGAGTAGTGAACCAATTGGAAGCCTCTCATTTCGCGAGTACAAATGAATCAGTATTCCCATGTCTTATTTTTCTGGTTCGCAATATCAATATTGTCATGCATGAAATGGAACAAAGCTCGTACCGTCAGGTAGGCATTAAAAGCTTCTGGAGACATGTCTTGAAGCTCCCGAACAACGCTCTCCGCGGGGATCAGGAGCCAAAGGCCGCGATCAAACATACACCACAAGTCGGAACTAACTAAACTACAACTATTAACCAATTGTCCCGCAAGGCCTGATTGGAATGACCTACGTTTCAGAACGTTGTATCGAGTATTAATATGCATAGATGGGTTCCCACAAGCCATCCTGAGCCGCGAAAGCTAAGTAGTCCTTTCCGTCAGCACCATAACGGGACAATGCAATACGGAGGTATTGACCACACGTTCCTCTGTTCCACGATGCATGACATGATGGTACTCGACGTCGAGAGGATCCGGCTTGTTCGAAACAACGCAGTTAGTTTTTGTTGGAAGATGATTCATGGCACTGTTGGCACAAGTTTTGTGATGATCGGCCACATCAAGAGAGACGTCTTTTTTGTTGGAGGGTTGTGCATTTTTCTCGGCTGGGGTGGACTCAGAGGGGGGCATATAGTGCAAGTTGTACAACAACGGCGAAAAGAAAGGCGTGTGAAGCACTTGTCTCCGTGGTATTACGGGATGAGCGGTATTTGTCGGCTGTCTCGTTTAATACGGAGCGGACAATAACCTCAATCATCACTTTGTGTCAACCTCAGACCTGTAATATGTATGAGCCACAAGCACTATATGACAGCAGCAGGCAGTGTTTGTTACTTGCAGCAAGCAGTTATATTAGTAAACAACATTCAAATAACGGGACAACAGCGGGCAGTGTTTGTTATTTACAGCAGGCAGTTATATTAGTAAACAACATACAAACAGCAGGTACCTCTAATACGGTGTACTATGGTCACTTGACACACCACTTCAATATTAAATTTTGACTGCACTGACAGATATCTACTACTTGACACTAAAGTATATACTGATTATGATATTACTGAAACTACTAGTGTAACTGAAAATGTACTAAATGAAAG
Source organism: Leucoagaricus sp. SymC.cos (assembly GCA_001563735.1). Lineage (NCBI taxonomy): Eukaryota > Fungi > Basidiomycota > Agaricomycetes > Agaricales > Agaricaceae > Leucoagaricus > Leucoagaricus sp. SymC.cos. Next base: position 21,149 of record KQ963565.1, on the reverse strand, counting down.
ACCTTAGAGAAATGAGCGAATAAATGAAGACGCGAACTTCGTCACGGTTTTAGGTACTTGACATAGCGTGATACATCTGTGACAACCCGGCTATCTCTTCTTCATTTCACACCTCGCTGAACTCATTGTCGTTTATCTCGACTCTATCAACATCTCATGGGGAGTCTGCGCAACTCTCTTCTACATCTCCCGCGTCTCTTGACTCAAAACTTCGCGCTTGATGGGCCTGAGTGATTTCTTCGGTAAGTCCTTTTTGAGCTGCCTTATTCGGTCCCTCGTTAAGCAGTTGCCGAGATCCAATGATGTATGGAGCACCGTCGGGCTATTTTTACACCAATATACGGGTCTGAGCGGGGGTAAAATGCTGAAAAGATACAGGAGCAATAGGAAAGAAGGCTACTGCAGGCGCTGGTTTGTCACGCGGAAAAAATTCGTTTATTCCGCTTCAACAAACATGTTTAGTATCACGTTGTATCTCCTAGTAGATAGCCGGAGTCCTAGCATTTCTGTCCATATGCATTTAATACCAAAAAAACAAAGATCTGAAGAAAAACAAGTAGACATTTTCTGAGTAACATCTTAATCAACCTGTTTCGGAACGAGTTTTTGTCAAAATCAAGAACTTTCTCTCTTATATTTCGCTAGCGATTTTACACATAAGAAAAGCACATGCGAGCCCATTTATAATGATTTTCTCCGAGTTTTCTACCCAAACTTGAATGTGTCACTGTCAACTGTGTTTCAAATGACCGTAGTACATTGTAGTGCGTCCATAACGTAACTCGATGGCCTAAGACAAAGGTTCACCAAGAACTACATATAGTGTACTCTATTAATGGGGTGAGTGATTCTACCGCCCAAGCTTGCAGTTTATGAGATTTTGTGGGTGGCGACTATCGACAAGAAGTTGACACATGTACCTATTCTGTGAGCAAAAGTGACGGTCAGCGGCTGTGCTGTTTTTTGAAATGCCGGAGGATAAGCAACAAGAAGAACATTATCCAGTGCACTGTATTTGCAAAACCAATAGTTCAACGTCGGCCTCTAAGTTGTGGTAAATACGCGGCGTAGTGTGCAAACGGAGTACCGACAACTGACTCCCTTGCTCATGCAAAATGGTCGAAAGTTGAGGTAATCAGAATTCCCATCTATACATAGACAATGGAAGGGCAAAGAACAAGAAGGTCCCGCTTGTGATGACGACATCAACTTTTACTCTTCTGGCGTCGAACACATGGAAGATGGACCGGACCTAAAAAGAAACATGGCATCTCACACGACTTCTTGTCTTATCACAGCCCCATTGTTTCTAATATGAGCGCGGGAGTTTATGGGTTTATCGGGGGTCCGAGAAACTGATTGGATCGAATTTGATATCATAGTGTCGAGGAGTAACAATGTAACGATTTCTTCATTCCTATGGAGTATCATGATCGACGGACCGGAAATCCTTTGAGCTTGTGCTTGCGAAAATCACAACCAGCCTCCCGGTTTTCCCTTGGACTTCAGATGGTGGAAAATGATAATTTTAGTAACAAGAGGGTCATACTGCCTTGTGCTGACATCAATGAGCGTTGGGGTTCTGATAACGAGGGGTTGACCCAAATTTGGAGAAGGCTCGAGAACTCGTGCTTGGCGTGAGTGCAAGGCACGAAGGGTCGAGTCAGTGGGCTCCGAATGAGGGATTCTATTCTCTGAGCTGGACTCCCTCGTAGATAGATATGATCTTGCACGTTCTCGAAGGTGAGGCGGCAGATTATCGGGTGTGGTTTGGCTCGTGAGAGCATGAGGAGGGGTGATGGGGGATTTACGTTGAAAGTAGATTCGAGAAGAATTTGGGATCATCGTGGAAATGTGTCGCCATGATCTGTTCTCAGAAGGCTCAGCTCTTAATCCCACATGTCGTGTTTGTCCGAGTAGTACGCAATTGGAAAATCGGCGAAAAGATTGCATGGGTTCAAAAACAGTTGGAGGGGAGGCAGGATCGAGCAGGTACTGTAGGTTTCGGAGAACCAACAGCAGGGAAATGTGATTGACCTCTAAGGAGCGCGGACGGGTCGACCTTAGTTTTGATAGAGAGATGGCTTCATGGCGTCTACCTAACCTAGAGTAGTCGTAGTAGGGATATGGTGAGTGGTATGGAACGTGCTGGTGGATGGCTCATTACCTCCAGTGATTGTTGATAGCCCGTTGAGCGCCACGATTAAAAACCAGGGTGATTATATCACGTCTCAAACCGAGTGCTTCTCCAATAGAAGCGAACATCGTGTTCAGGGTCCGTGCACGTTTGTGAGGACGATGTATTGTGTTGTGAATGACCCACACTGACTTTCACGATCAGCAATTTCTTGGGGTGTCCTCGGACGTACACGGAGTTTTGTTGATGCTCTGGTGCAGCGTGCAGGCGCTAAAGAGTGTGGGCACGAAGCGTGACGGTGATATGATTAGGTGATCGCGTGCCCCTGACCAGACGCCCTTTCTTCTCTTGCCACAACACCCAAGAAGACACGAGTGCAACATCATGTCGACCTGAGTTGCCGAGGGCCTCTACGGCTTTCCCCTTCTCAGCATTTACACCCACTTCCACTTTTTTCATTCTCAGCGAAGTGCATTCTCAATACCCACCACTGATATGGATTCAACGGAAGAGTTGCAACAGTTGGAGATTACAGCTTTACAGAGTATATATGCCGAGGATTTTGTTGAGTGTCCTCCGCCTAAGGCTTGGAAGGTGCGTATATGTCGCCTTTTTTTGGATATGGCGATAGGCTCATGTGCTGTAGGGCGCTGCACGTGTGCCAGAATTCATGATACGAGTTCATCATCCTGATCCTGTTCATGCACCAAAGATTGGCTTCTGCTTGAACGTCCGGTGCGTGCCCCGCTTGTCCCGCTAGGGCCAATCTGACGACAGCGTTACAACAGCTTTCCGAAAACATACCCTACCCTCGCATGCCCCACATTCACGATCCAGAAACCCATCAGAGGACTGACGACGGATCAAGTTACAAAGCTATCACAAGCTATCACCCGAGAGGCTCAGAAATGTCGTGGGTCGGAGATGGTCTTTCAGGTGCGTAGTGTCCAAATTCTAATTTGTCGTGTGATTGATTGTATCTATAGATTGTGACGCTCGCACAAGAGTGGATAGCAGCAAATGTTATGCCGCCGGTGGAAGTAACCGGTTCATTAGCTCTTCAAATGAACCAACGTGCAATGGACGAAGAAAGGGTTCGTTGATGCCGCGTTTTTTCATTCGTTTTTACTCTGATCTCCTCATGTCACCCAGGCGAGAAGAGAGAAAGAAGCAGAAGCTCAACGACTCTTACTCGAACAACAAGCTCGGGAGGAAGAAGAACTTCAAACTCAGATTCGAGCTGAAGCAAACTTGATACGACAACAACAACACGAGATGACGATGCGTACTAAACGTGATCTTGTTAGGAATTCGGATAATTTGGGAGTTGAGGTTTCGAATGGTGCTATGGTTGGAGATACGCCTGTTGAGAGGTTCTCGAAGGAGATTTGTGTGGACGGTGTTAGGTTTACCAGTGTCAAGTTATTCCATCCTCGACCAGGTACGTTTCCTTCTCATCCTCTTCGTCGTTATTAATAGGTTTAATACAGTGCCTCTTGGAACGGTATACATGGCCGACCCAATCTGCGACGACATCAACACCTCCCTCCCTCTCGAACTCTACACCATCGCATTCGACGCACCCTACTATAACACAACTCAAGGCCGAAAAAAACTCACTCAACTCCAAGAAGACATTCAACGACTCACAGCTATCCGTCATCCAAACCTCCTCAGCGTCTTTGCCGTCAAACTCGTTTTTCCCCACCCCTCATTCTCATCCTCAACCCCTTCCTCTACAGCGACAGCGAAAGCGACGTTGTTATCTGTAACTACACCTGCGCAAACTCCGATTTCGCCTGGAGGGTTGAGCTTTGCGAGTGGAAGTGCTCCGCAGCTTATGATTTTGCTTGAGAGGATGCCGGGGTTGACGTTGTGGGATGTGTTGGAGGATTGTGAGTGTGTGAGAGAGGATCGAGCTTCGGTGAGTTGAGGATTTATTTATTTGGTCTTTTGATGCTTATGTCGGGTTTGATAGGGTTACTTGAGTCAAATTCTAGGCGCGTTGAACGCGGTTCATTTAAGGGATATTGTTCATAGAGGTAAACGTATATATCACATCCTACTTGAGCCTCATACTGAAATCATGTTAAGGAATCAACGCGAAATGTATCGGACTAGCTTCTCCTTCCGTTCCATCCGCCAGCGGTAGTGCCACCGTACACTCCTACTCGTCACCAAAAGTGATCAAACTGGGAAAAGTGGGGTATCACACGCAGTTGTTAGATCTCCATCGATCCAATCCTTTCGGACTCGTCGGTAATGCGTTATTACCATTCGTGAATGAGGATAGTCAAGTTCCTGATGCTTGGTGCGTCTGATAAACCCACAAAACAAAAAGGAATGGATGACTTACGAGTTGTGTTTGTTGGTGGTTGGTACCTAGGTTATCGAACGATGCGAAGAACGAATCGTCATTGCTTTATACGAGAAGGAGAGATATCCATTCTGTTGGGATCGTGTTTTTGCAGATGGTGTTTGGATTGGATGTTATGATTAGGTTTGCGGATGTTCATGAGGCTTTACAGAATTGTGAGTGAACCCCTGCCTCTTGAGTTTGTTATTTCTTTCCCTTTTCTTCCGTACCCTCCCGGTTTAATGGTCTTTTAAGCTTCGTATCGTTTTTGTATGTTCGCTGTTGTCAGCTGGTTGGTTGCTTGTGTGGCTTGTTGGATCCCTCGTTTGAGCGAGTTGGACTTGGTTATTTGATTTCGTTCTGCGTCATTCCATATCCCTAGGCTGCCTTTGAAATTTATTCCTTTCGTTTCCCTCGCCTCACGTTCTCTCGTCACATCTCGATCACCAATTCCACCACTTCTCTTCCTTTTCTTTCGCAAGAGAAGAATACCGATGACTGACCCCGTCTTCTAACAGCGAACATATCTTCTGGCCTTGCACGTATCGCTCTCAGCATGGTTTCACCACCAAAGAAAAACCATACAACATGTATCACACTTCTTGCAGAGTTGGCTGAGAATTCGGTACATACGACGAGTTCGAGTCGTACACGTAGGGGAAAGTCGTATGGGGGAAGGTCGAGGTCGAAAGGACGGTATAGTGATACAGGGTATAATGCGTTAGCGAGTTCGACTTCGACTTTGACTGGTGGTGAGAGAGATGGGGGTGGTGGCGGTGGCGGTGGTGTGGATATTGTTGGAAGAGGTAGAGAAGGAGGAGGGGAGGGAGGGATGGATATTGCGGTGTCGAGGAGTCCACCTGGACCTTGGGGGTTTCACGGAGGTATGTAACTAACTCTTATCTCCGCTTGAACGTCTGGTGATTGATGATTCCCGGTGTTCGGCTTTTTTTGTAGATCCCAAGACACCTGTGCCGACTCCGAGAATGTATGCGCAACAACAACAGTCGTATACGCCTGGCGCGTATGGCTATGGCTATGGACATTTTATTGGGAGTCCTGAGATGGAGTATTTTAGGATGCCGCCTAAGGCGAGGCAGGCTAGTCGATGGAAGGAGGATTGGGAGGAATTGGAATTACTCGTGCGTCTTTCTTGAAACGCATAACATGACATCACAATTAACGTTTTTTCATGTGCCAGGGCAAAGGTGCATTCGGATCCGTCGTGAAAGCACGCAACAAAATCGACAATAGGATCTACGCAGTCAAGAAGATTCGATTGAAGACTCAACAATCGGATACCAAGATTTTTCGAGAAGTCAATGCGCTGTCGAGGTTATCTCATCGGTTTATCGTGAGATATTACACTACCTGGGTGGAGACGAGTGAGAATGCTGTTAGTGGGAGTACAGCTGCGAGTGGGAGTGGATTGAGTAGTGGGGACGGAACAGGTGATGATCCGAGTGTGACCACATTCGAAGTTCCGTCGTCGCCAGAATCTGCGCTTGGACCTAAGAAAGTTCCAACACGTTCACATTCAAGCTCGAGATCGGGATCGCATTCGAGGTCTACAGGTGACGGTGACGAATCGTCTTCCGAGACCAGTAGCAGTAGATTGGACAACTCGGCTTCAACGGTATCCGAACGACATCTTCCAACTAACGGAGGTGGATTTGATATGGCTGATTTTTCTGATTTTGGGGATACGACTAATCCTATGTTGGAGGACGAGATTTCGAATGCGTCGAGGGGGTCGTTTCCTTCTATTCACTTTGATAGGAGTTCGTCACCCGGGAATTCTACTGAGGAGGAAGAGGAGTCGACGGAGGAAGAGGGGAGTACGAGTAGTGGGAGTGGTGGGAGTGGTAGAGGGAGTGAAAGTGATTTTGGAGGATTGTTTAGGAGAGATCCTGTTACGGGGTTGATTTCTGCGGGGGTGGGTTCGTCTTCGTCGAATGGTGCACAGGGACAGGGACAGGGACAGGGGAGGAGGTCGAGGAGGAGGACTGGGACTGTGGTTGGTGAGAGGAATAATGTTACCGGGACAGGGACGATACATGCGATGGCTGGGTCGACGGTGTATGGACATGGGCATGGATCACCGAATATGCATCAGCAGATTGTGATGCCAAATGTGACGAGGACGCTTTATATCCAAATGGAGTTTGTTGAGAGGCAGACGTTAAGAGAGGTGCGTTGCGAATCCTGGATGAAGGAGTTGGTTTTTGCGGTGTGTTAACATTCATCTTTTTGTAGCGTATTGATGAAGGTATTGCAGAAGACGAAGCGTGGAGGTTGTTTGGCCAGATTGTAGATGCGTTGGTGCATATGTCAACACTTGGGATTTTGCATAGGGATATCAAGTTGACGAATATTTTTATTGGTGAGTTCAGTGCTTGTGTATTATTGTAGGGGTTATTTTGTTGACGGCGGTGAATGTAGATGCGAATGGGGACTGTAAAGTTGGAGATTTTGGACTTGCGACTAGTAGTCTTGCGGCTGTTGATCCTTCGGACGTGAGTCGACATCCGAATTATACGGATGCTGATATGACACTTGGTGCGTCCCATACGAACACCTCGATGCTGTGAACAGTGGCTGATTTGTGGGTGGGTAGAGGTTGGAACGAGGTTGTACATTGCGCCTGAAGTTCAATCCAGGAAGAAAGGACCGAGAAATCATTCAAAAGCTGATATGTATTCGCTTGGTGTACGTCTTCCTTTCCTCTCCTTTGTTCATTGCGTATGATTGATGCACCGTGTGCGTGAGATAGGTTGTGTTCTTTGAGATGAACTATATGTTCTCTACTGGTTCTGAGCGGATAGCTGTTATTGAAGATTTGAGAAAGCCGGGGATATTTTTCCCTGCTACATGGGATCCTCATCGTTCGAGGCAGAGACAGAGTGAGTAATACTTGAAAGGAAATTGAGGGTGGGGGACTAACGCGTTGGTGATAGTCATTACGTGGCTTTTGCAGCATGATCCGAATGTTAGGCCGACTGCGTTGGAACTCTCGGAGAGTCCACTTATGCCGCCCAAATTGGAGGACGAGAGTTTCAAAGGCGCTTTGAATCTCATGGGTAAGTATCATCTTGACTTCCCCTGCTATCACTTTTGTTGATGTAGTGTGATGAACAGCCAAACAAGATTCACCGTGGCACCAAGCCGTCATATCCTCCCTCTTCACACAACAACCCAAAGCATCCCGTTCATTCCTCTACGACTCCCAATCCGATCTTAACGAACAACACGCCGCGCTCAACTCAATCGTCCACGAACATCTCTCTGCCATATTCCGATTACACGGTGCTGTGGATATGGAACCTCCGTTGTTGATGCCTGTGGTTGATTTACAGGAGGATCAGAAGAATCATGCGACGTTTATTGATCGGTGTGGTGATTTAGTTAGTTTACCGAATAATTTGTTGGTTCCTTTTGCAAGGATGGCGGCTAGGACGGGGATTAAGAGGTTTAAGAGGTTTCATATTTCGAATGCTTATAGACCTAGGTGAGTGCATCAGGGTTTGAGAGAGTCGCTGAGCTGATGTGTTTGAGATTATATAGTCCTGTTGCAGGTCATCCAAAGATGACCAAAGCTGCAGTGTTCGATATTATAACCCAGGATCTTGCGTCGGGGCCTATTGCTGCTGGAGCGGAAATCGTGGCTGTAATCAATGATATCCTCAATTCGTTCCCGAACTTGGCGCAGAGTTATGATATCCATGTTTCGCATTCCAAGAGTGGGTGCTCCATGATAACTGGTTCATACTGTCGCATGTGCTGATTTTCGGATATGATAGTCATTGAGTTGGCGATGAATAGGATACCGGATGGTCATCGAAGTGCAGTTGTGGAGATTATAAATCAAACGAAGAGTTCGCCGTCGCAGAAGAGGGCATTGTTGTTGAGGAAGGGATTGTTGAGGAGTACGACGGATGAGCTGGAGATTTTGTCTGAAGTTGGTGCGTTTTCCCTTACTCTTAGTATCTTTTCACCACGGGCCCCTCGCTAACTATCATGTGGTGTGGTCTAGATGAGGATATTGATAACGTGATTTTGAGACTTGAGAAGATTTCGTCGTCGCTCGTAGAGCCCATTCGGCCGTTGGTTGCCGAGATTCAGAATACCCTTCGTTATGCGACGTCGGCCGGTGTTTTGAGACCGGTGTTTTTCCATCCGCTCATGCTTGGCAGTCATCAGTCGTTGTTCAAGGATGGGATGATATTCGAAGTAGTGAAGAAGAATAAGAGGATGGATGTACTTGCTGCTGGTGGCCGGTGCGTTATCTTCGTTTCGTGTTGATTGAGATACCCATATAGTTGTGTGCGTATAGATACGATAACCTCATAGCGCGATTCTCCCCGACAAAGCAGAAACTCGATACCGTCTGCGCAACCGGTCTTCAAATCGCAGTGGAGAAGATCACCGCCACACTCGCTACTTTCCAAAGCACGTCCGTCAAGACCCTTGTCAAAGAAGAACGTTCCTTTGGGTTTTGGAGTCCTCGACGATGTGATGTATACGTCGTGTCGTATCACCCTGGGCATTTGCAAGAGCGATTGGAGACTGTGGCGTATCTGTGGCAGCATAATATTAGTGCAGATATTATGTATGAATCTGGGTTGCCTAGTGCCGAGTCGCATGAGAGTCATATTGATTTGTGTGCCCTAGAGGGAATTTTGTGAGTGCTTTCCTTGGACTTTGTACTTTTTGTGGATGTTGAGTCGAAATTTTTGATTTGTGTAGGTTTGCGGTGTATCCGAGGCCGAAGACTGCGAGGAGGGATCAGGCGGCGTTCAAGGTGAAGAGCATTTTGAAGGGTACGGAGTACGAGCGTAAGTTCATATTATCACCATCGTTATTTTCGTTTTCTGAGAGCTTTTGTAGTGTCCCGTCAAGAGCTTGTCGGATGGCTTCAACAACAGATTGCGGAACAGAAACGCGCGGATTTGGCTACGTCTGCTGCGCCTAGTATTGCGGATACGATCTCCGGTGGGATGTTGCAGTCGAGAGATGTTACCATGTCGCAAGATGTTCAGCTCGTTCTACCGATTGATGCGAAGAAGCAACGTAAGCAGACTAAACAACTGTTCCTTGACCGAGGTGCGCCTGTCCCCTAGAGTTACAGAACTTGTAAATGACGGTGTCGATAAGCCTTCGAGACTGCAATGGACGTACGATCGTCGATTCAGACCGGCATGCCAACGATCGCGGTCGATGTTACATCCGACGTTTTTGACTTGATGGTCAAGAACCCTAGTTGGATCACGGATGAAGAGGCGTGGAAACCAATATTCGCAGCGATACCTCCTCAGCTCTCGGCGTATGCGAATCAAATCCGGGAAGCGGTTGGGAAGAAGAAAGTGGAGGGTCATCATTATGTTCTGTTGTTTGCTGTGAGGGATGAACGTGTGCAGTTGCTTGATTTGTCGTGATTGTGAAGGTGAATGTTGTATACTCGTCGATTCCCCCTTACATCCCACCTCACCTCATTATTTGTGTCATGCTGCATTTGAATCTTTCATATTGGTACTTAATGACTTTGGAACGATCTTTATGATGTATTTGGGTAATGGATCAATGATATTTGTATTCGTATGCGATGACCTCGTGATGAATGATCGTGTTGCAGGTGATTTATTTATGAGCAGTGCTTAGTCGTCGGGTAGAGGAAGGACCCGGCTTAGAGATTATCTAGCGAGCTGATTGGCCATCAAAGGGTGTAGCATATTTTAACAATAAATTCATAAGTATAACTTCGGGCGCTCAGTAGTTCTCACGTCAATGGTTTAATTCAAATGTGTCTGCTCACGCGATCCTTCATTTCCTCGCACTCTCTTGATATGACATAGGATTCGACGCGAGGATGTTTGCCTCAGGCTCTGGCCTTCAACTGCGATCACGGGATTCCCATCTCTGTTGCGTGTGGTATCCAGTGCTCTCTTTTCTACGAGAATCTTGTTGTAGTCATTACATGCTATCTACACCCTATACACTGGGCCGGCGAGTCAATATCCCACATGGCTTATTGAAACTTTATCATGATAATCATGATAAATATCCAATGTAATCACAATAAGATCGGAATCTTTGATAACATTTCAGTATGTTTTCAATAATACGGCTGCAGTATAACGCTAATGAGAGGCCTACACCGCATTAAGGTTATGGCAAATACCGCTCGTACTGACGGGCGCTTCAGACATGTGCTGTTGTCAAAGAGTGATGTCACACTAATTCTGAACATTCGGAGAGTTAGCTGCCGCTTGCTCAGTTCTACAACCCAGACCAACGGCCTCACTCGTAGCATGACCCGCAAGGTAATATATATATTTGATCTTATCAAATCGAGTGGTCTTGTGCAGGTGATTGGCAGCAATAAGCAGCCAACCCCTGGTTTGTGAGGCCAAAGGAGTACGTGGACGGCTCCCCTGCAAGAACGCACAGCCGACGCGGGGGCCGAAGGTCGAACAAGGTAGCTAGTCGACAAAAGGTTTTTGCTATTTTGACTCTGAAGGTAATGTAATTGGCCTCGCATACAACCACGATTCATAACTTATCCATGTGAATGTCCACCAACCGGTGAGTGGCCCCCACATAGTAGGTTTAACTTTAAAATTAGCATTGAAGGTTGTATTCAAGTTTCAAGAAGTAGAGATGGAGGGGACATGACTCAATGGGCACTGCAGTTACACTCTGACATGTACAGTGGCCAACATGAATGCCGACTTCCATTTTGGCATGAGGGCCAATGTCTAATAAGGCCAGAGGACAACATTTAATACGGTGTAGAACACCAACAGTTCAATAAGGCCAAAGGCCAACAATTTAATAAGACACGAGTGGCAACATTGAGTAAGGCCGGAGGCCAAAATAATAGGGCCCGAAGGCCGCCCATCCAGTAGGTCGGGATCTGATCGCGGAACGTGTTGTCACTGGTGCCGTGCGTTGCGTCGTGTGTCGCGTCATGCATTGCATCATGCCTCGTGTCGTGCGTGCATGTGCGGGGGTTTTTTGTGTACTCTCGAGACTCGAGTGCCTATCAAGGTGAGGGTCCTGGGTTCGCAAGAGGTAATTTCTCTCTTGCTAGTGTTCGGGGCTCAGAGGCTGCGATCGGTGTAGGGGGCGGTTTTGCATCGAAGCGGGAGAGTCGTCGCATGTCTATTAAGTGTGTCGCCGTCAATATCACAAAAAAGACACACGAAGAGTCTGATTACGGGAGACTATCGCATGTCCGAATTGTTAGCGGAGGTCGGTTCGTCACGTGTGTCTCGATGGGTATGCTCGTTGAGGGGTACTCCGAGTCTGTAATAAAGGCACCAAATCGCCGGTCAAAGGACGACCTAGTCACACACACAATCTCTTGTTGATAGCTCGAAATTCAATCAGACTGACCTCAAATCCAATGGCGCTTCGACAGGATCACCTCACGAAATGACTTGGAATGCGCAACTTTGCTTGCGTCTAGTCGGTCGCTGAGGGTGAAGCGGTACGGATAATTGATTCATCCTTGAAGTCTCTACCTCGTCTCTTTTCCATGACTCATCGTCAATAAGGTTAGGAAAGCCCTCAGATATTTAGACCGACTTTTGTACAGATTCTGTTTCTTGCCAACAGTTATCGCGTACGATAAGTATGGTATTAGGTACGTACCTGTTTGTTTTCGTTTTTTGTCCTCTGTCCTGAGGATATGCCAGAGCTATATACACTCAAAATTGCTTCACGACTTCCTCCCGTGGCATGAAGCTCGATCATACGCGTTCTTATCTATGCCAAATTTTCCTTGCCGCAGTCAGCACGTTGACGTACGGCGGGCCGCAACGGACCGTGCTATTTGTTAACACACCGGCGATGTCAACAATCAACGCGTTTCGGCGAGAGTCCTCTCTCCGGGCCATTTTACCCTCCTCCCCCAACATGTATTCTCAAAACATGAGTCAGAATATGAATTATCAGTACGGCTTTCATGCAGATCATGGTCCTGCACCCGGTCCCGGTCCGGGTTCTGATCCAAACGCTCCCGAGGTTTTCAAAGAAAATCTTCAAAATGTTCTTCAGAACGTCAGTACTCTGCGTGAACACGCTCGAAGGGCTCTTGCCGGGATGTAAGTCGTCATATTCCCGCCTATATAGGAGTATACTGATTGTGAGGGAAAGCCAGAACGCTTATCACGTCGGAAGCAACCCTTCACAAACACAACGTGCGGATATTCGTCACGCCTTCCTTCCTTAATTGCACACTGAATTTCTTGTAGACGACATTGCAGCTGCAAAGCAAACGCTAGCCATAATCGTTGATATCATGCGCAGGAGTGGAGCTGGTGCATTACCCCTCTTGGAGACCGATGCCGCTGGACATACTGCAGTACCCACCGAAGCACAGTTGACGGAGGCAGCAACAAAGGGCGTTCAGGCCAACTTCGAAAAGTCAAAAAGGGCCCAAGATAGTGCAGCAGTTGTCGCAAAACTCCTTCAAGTTGGTACTGATCACCGGCCCCAGCCCCAGAAGCCTTGAAGGTTGAGCGTAAGCTTTTAGTCTTTTACATGACACGTTGCTGACACTCAACCGCGCTCATGTTAAGCTTCACGTACGACGGTGGCCTCCTCTCTAAGAAAAGCCGCTTTTTTATCTCAAAGCCTCAGCACAATGCGGCGCGGGCACCATGTCTTTACCCACTTCAGCAAAAGGTCAGACGACACTGAACAGAGTGTACCGGGCACTGGGAAGGATATTGGCAAAATATGCAGCAACTCCTGATCATTCTGGAGGTAGTCGTTGAAGGAAGAGTTCTATCGTCAGCCAAGCCGGACGCATGTCCGTTAGCAGAGAGTATAACGAGTGTCGATATTCATCCACTGCGTGTTATATATTCAGTCTACAGACACGAACGGGGGACATTTTTTAACAACACTACTCCTCTGAAGCTGGTCCTGGCGAGAATGTTTAGTTCCTCCATCTCTTCATTCCATGGTATATCTAGAAGTTGTTTTTGGAATCCATCCTCAATCATTTTATCTTCCCTCCAACCCTTTTCCACCTCATCGGGTGAAACGGAGAACCAGTTGTTATGCTGGGTGATAAGCCGATCGTACGTCTCTCAACAAACCTTAACCAGTGGAACAATGAGCTCTCGTAGAATGTGTCTTGGGACATTGACCCGAAGGATTACGGAGCTAGGTCCATGCGCAGAAAAACACAACGAGCTCGTTATACCTTGCTTCAGCGTTCTCGGCAAATTCGCTGTACATACATATGTATCTACGCTTAGACTGAACATCTGCAGTCTTGGACTCTAAAGCGGTGGGCTGCTCGGAAGAAATTTGAGGTTAAGGCAACGAACTCGAGTTTCTGAAAAGGGGGAAGTGTATTAGGGCCGGGAACGGTTGGGACGAGTTTGTTGGTCGATCAGACCCATTCAGAGATACATTCACTGACGTACCAGTCGAGCCACGTTCAAAGTTGGTAGGTGATAGGGCTCCTGGAACACCTCCACACGAATACCTCACCACAGTGAGAGACAGTTGGTAGCAGTGTCACTCCAGCGCTCGTTGACCGAGCTCAGAATTTGCGGCGACTTCGTCGATGATGGAGAAAATTGATGAAATATATTGGAAGTAGCCCGGCCGGTAACAACTTAATTCTTCGTGCAATTTTTCCGTTGCATTGCATTAGCAGAGATCACTTCTCCAATCACAATATTTTAGCGTTCCCTATCTTACACTAGCTTTACGTATCCCTGGAAGCCGCGGCGCAGTGGAGCTGTGAAGATAAATACGGCGCTCAAGAATAAGACTGCTTGGCTTCACACGATCCTTATCCCTCATTCACCTTACTTGGGCGACTATTTTATATCTCAGCCTCATACATGACAACCCACGCTAATTTGCGGGAGCCTGCTCGAACCCAATCCCCAAAGAAGCAAGGGCTGGAAGCGGTGTAGTCATCGACGAATCATCTTTGGAGGCACACTCGATAGGATTGAGAGTACCGGGAAACCAAACTATACAAGCCACAGAACTCTTTGCAATAAAAACGGCACTCGAACATGCAAACAAATATGAAAGACTAAAAATCATCTCTCAGGCAAGACAAGCAATAAAGGCAGTGACAGTAAATTTCAAAAAATGGGAGGACGTAGGTTGGGTGGAAACCCCACACCGAGACCTGACGAGGAAAATAATCACCCTGATAAGAAACCGAAAGGCCTCCACCAGATTTCACTGGTTAAGCAAACCAACTGAGCGAGAAGGGGCCCAAATCAAAAGAGCAAAATTCTATGCACGCCGAGGGAAAGAAAAACACCAACAAGATGAAGAAGGAACCTCCCTGAAGTGCCTGTACCACCCAGACGGAGCCAAACTGCAAACAGTAACACAAGCGAGTGTTTACAAACACTTCATCGAGACAATGAAATCTACTGAAACAGAACATCAAAACAAAACATAACAAATATCAAAACAAATATCAAGTCAAGGTGGAAATTCACACCCACGACAGCGCACATATGGCACTCACTGAAGAGAAATATGAACATCCTCAGGAAACACAGAGAATTCCTGTACAAAGGGATAAAAGGAACACATCATATTGGAAAGAAATGGCTACATGCAGACAAGGAAGAGCTAAAAGAGTGAGCAACCTGCCGAACCTGCAGCGTCGAGGAATCACTTGAACACATCCTAATGCCGAGCACCAGGCCAGTGGCTCATATGGGAAATAGCCAGGAAAATATGGAACAAAAGGTACAACGAATGGCAAAAGCCAACCCTAGGCAAAATCCTAGGGGTGACCACAATCTCCCAGAAAGAGGGAGAAGGAAACAAAGGCAATGGAAAGACAAGATTCCACCAAACACTAATCACTGAATGTGCGCACCTAACATGGAGACTGAGATGTGAAAGGGTTATCGGACGCAACAACGACCCACAGAGGGGGCACACGGACACGGCGATCCCCTCAACATTGAAATACCGGTGAAACCACAGATTCCGAATGGACTGCATCCTCACGTTGACAAGGAAATTTGATAAGAAAGCTCTGAGAGAGGATATCATCAAAGACACATGGAGTGGGATACTAGACAAGGAAGAAAACGACGACCAGCCGAGATGCTGGCTGAAAAGACCTGAGTTTTAATGGGTATTCGCCTCTTCAGGGCCGGAGCCCCCCACACCTGAGGAAGGAGTGCGTAAATGCATTTCCCCAGGAATGGGAGATAACAATATCTTTCTAGCGAAATCTCGCGCGTAAGCCGACCAAAGAAGCTGACCTCACGCCGTGCAGGTCGTGACGTGAGCTGGACGTCAGCTGTCGGAGGTCTCATGGCTCCACCCAAAAAAAAAACCCACGCTAATTTTGACGACATCAGGTTTCAAGGAGTCTTCTTTGAATGATGAGGACAATCTTGAGAAGAATGAGTCAGCCACTGTGTCCTCTGATATAAGAAGGTTCTAGACGAGAAATCCATCTCCGTCAAGACCGTGATCATGGAGGTCCTTGATAAAATCTCAGAGACAATCAAAACATATACTCATGCGCTCGACACACTCACCAGTCCTGTTTCCGAATACGTTCCTCTAGCTTTCTACAAGTATACGTTCATAAAGTACACCTCAGGTGTCCACAAAATATCATAAATTTCGAATCGAATCGGTCGAATCATTCCATCTTTACGACCTCAAATTGAGCCTGGAAGCATTTCTGGGTACTTGCAATTTCCCACACCCAAATTCCTACCGCAAGGACACCCGCACCATGCCCGCACCCTAAGTAGCGGGTCCCCACGTGACCAGACGCTACCGCCATACCACCGCACATGGTACTGATGTATGGAAAGCCGGAGTGAGAAGCTCAACGGAGCGCCCACCAGCCGCGTCGGCACGTCAAGATTGACATGCCCATACCAGTATTGATCGAATATTGCTGAACAATCTCACACATGATCTTCCAATCTGCCCCTGTAAATGTGATACTCAAGCAGATATCGGCTGACTATTTTGTCCTGTAGTAGTCATCCCAAAGCCATTCTGCTACAATCTGATGGTGTAATGACCATAAGTCATTGGAAAAATACATAGCACGCGAGCTAGAGACGGTGTGAACGACTAACGTCGTATTTTTTGACTTATTATTATTGCATTGAGGGTCTGTGAGTACCAGATCCTCAAGAACACAAACAGATTTTAGATAGTACCACCACTACTTCAATTCTCGAGAGGAGATCATAACGGGAATTCTATGATATCACTTACTGTTCGGCTGCGACGCTATCTGAACGTCTGTGTGGACTTTTTTCTATCAGACCTTCTCAATGACGCATGCGGAATTATTGAATACCACATGATGCCTCGGTCGTGGGTCTCCCATTCTTTTTAGGGAAGAACCTTTGCATTGATTCTTATAACTGTACTGTGACCAGACTAGTATTTATTGGTCCGAAACACAGTGTCCTGACTTCAAATTCCACATGGATTCCCCCAACCCTATAACAATCACCGAACTTCTTACCCTGCGCGCTAAGACATCGTCGGGCCTCATTCATTTCCTTGATGAGTCCGGCTGTGTCATCAGTTCCCTGTCATTTGCAGAGCTCGCTGAACTTGCTCAGGAAATTGCGAAGAACCTAATTTTTTCAGGTCTGCAGGGTGGAGGCAAGGACATCATCGTTACTAATTTCAACGATCAAAGAAAACATATCCTGACCTTCTGGGGGTGCGCATATGGTACGAGTATATCTTTTCTTTCCCGCGGCGTTGTTATTGAACGTGCGCGGTTAACCATTAGCCGGTATCCCCATCTGCCCCATCCCTCCATTTCATCCTGACGAGACTCGTCAGTCCTTACTTCTTGAACATCTGCATCAATTATTCCATAAACCGACCTTTGTCTCCGATTCAACCACGCTCGGTGTTGTTAAGAAGCTCTCGCCCAATTTCAAGACTCTCGACGTCGACAAAATACTGAATGTGGCATCTTCTTTCGACAAATTTATCGATGCACAGGTGTACCCCGCCCGTGCTTCCTCTCCTGATGAGACCGTGGCCCTTATGCTGACTTCCGGATCGACCGGTAATTCGAAGGCGGTGGTTCTGCCTCATACGATTCTCCTCTCTGCAGTCAAAGGAAAGGCTTTGAAGCATGAAACAAAAGATACGGATATTTTCCTCAACTGGATCAACTTCGACCATGTAGCCAATGTTACCGAGGCGCATCTTCACGCCGTCTGGAGTGGTGCATCGTTAGTGACTTAACTAATTTCAGAATCACGTGCTGATTGGAGTGTTTTAGGCAATATCAAGTCGAACCTTCCGTGATCATTCGTAAACCGAGAAACCTTTTAGATTGGTGCTCGCGATTTCATGTTACCCATACATTCAGTCCCAACTTCTTGTTGGCCCAGATCTACCGCGACATGTCGTCTGCCCTGAGCACTACAGATGGCATGCTCGACCTGTCTTCGCTTAGGGTTTTCGTTACTGGAGGCGAAGCAAATCCGGTCAAGACTGCGGCTGAGTTTAGTGACCTCCTAGAGCGGTTTGGTGCTCCACGGACGACTTTGAGAGCAGCTTTTGGTATGACAGAGACGGCGGTTGGTGGTTTTATAGATGAAAACGACCACACCAGCTGACACTGTCTCAGGCTGGGAGTATCTACAACAACTCTCCCGTCCTTCGGAATATCTCCGAGTACGACGGTTCTGCCTTCCTGTCTGTTGGAACCCCAGCAGTCGGTCTCAGGATGCGCACGGTTGATCCACTCACTGGATTTTCTTGCCCATCAAACGTGGTCGGCCAATTACAGGTCTCTGGAACCTCCGTCTTCTCGCATTATTATGCAAATTCCGACGCCACCCATGAATCTTTCACGTCTGATGGTTGGTTTGTGACGGGAGACTTGGCAACGATTGACGACCACGGGTATCTGCATATTCTCGGTAGACACAAGGATGTCATCAATGTTAACGGTGTCAAGCATCCCAGTGTGGACGTCGAGCATTACATCGAAGATTCCAAAATTCGTGGTGTCGAGAACTCTCTTGTCTTTGTTTCTGCTCTGAGGTTGGAGGGAGCTGATACGGAGACTTACGCTGTTTTCTATCAGCATGCAGACGTATTCACCGAAGAGCCCAATGCGTTGACAGAGGGTGAAGTCAAAGCTCTTTTGGCTACAAATCGGGGTATTAGGAATGTCTGCGGTGTATTTTGCTCTCAGGCCCCCCATGCCATCCTTCCTCTACCTCGGAAGTATTGTGTGAAGACGGCGTTAGGAAAAGTATCGCGCAGTGGGTTGACTAAAGTATATGAACAAGGAGCATTCGCTGCTCTAGAGCGATTTCTGATTGAAGCGGCATCTATTCCTATGCGCAGGGCCGATGAACATGCTTCTGCTCACTCTCACTCTGCCTTCGATGAGGTCGTATGTGAAGGAGTTGCCGAGGTTTTTGGTCTCGATCCTCTCACGCTGGATTTGAACCAAAATCTTTTCGATATAGGTGCATCATCCATGCATCTAGTCCGACTTAAAACGTTTCTCCAGGATCGCTTCCATATTCACGAGGTACCCACCATCGAGTTACTCAAACGCCCTATTATTTCCCAGCTGTCGACCTATATCCAAGAACTGCGTGCTTGCGGAAAAAACTATCAGGCGTCGTATAACCCTCTTATTTGCTTCAACCTTCATGGCTCCAAACCACCCCTCTATCTCGTTCATCCAGGTGTCGGGGAGGTACTGATATTCATTAACCTCGCTCGTATCTTGAATGACGACCGTCCTATATATGCTCTACGTGCGAGAGGTTTCGAGGCTGGAGAAACTCCTCCCACTTCTATGCAGGAGATGATTGAAATTTATACCGATGCTATCGAAAGGAATAACAGACCAGGCCCTTATTTTCTTGCGGGCTACAGCTTTGGTGCCGCAGTCGCTGTTGAGATCGGTAAATTATTGGAGGAAAGAGGAAAAACTGTGGCGTGGGTGGGTGTTCTGAACCTTCCGCCCTTTATTCAATTCCGTGTTCAAGAACTCACTTGGGTGGAGACGATGTACGCTTTCCGAATTACGTGATTCCATGTTTTTCTATTTGACTCATAGATACTGAAGGATGAATCTCTGCATGTTTTTGGCGCTCGTAACATCGGAGAACCTCGATAATTTTAAATCGCGTCTCCTTGCTGCAAACCCCGGTGGCGATACAGACGCAGAACCGCCGAATTCCAGGCAGCTAGTCGAGTGGACTTACGCGCATTGTGACAGAGCCCGTCTAGGTGAACTTCATCTCAACGTGGAGGACTTCCATCGTTGGACCAATGTAGCATACGATGTTTCATTCACCGGTGAGTCCATCGTACCCACAACGTACTCCTGGAATTAAAACCAGCTTTAGGACGAAGCTATGTGCCATCTGGGGCTGTTAATGGAGCACTAACAACTGTCTTCTGCGCTATTCCCCTTCCTTCAATGGGTACAAAAGAGGAGTATAAGCACGACCGCCTCTCGAAATGGAAAGACTACTCTGGGCGGCACTTCGAGATGATCGATGTCGACGGCGAACATTACACAATGATATCCGAGGAGCATGTGGAATCATTTGCACCAAAGATGAAGGCTGCGATTCATCGTGCCGAAGTGCTCTTAGCATTTTCACCTTCCGCTCCTGCCCCCAAGCTCAATTTCGACGCTGTTCCTACTACCGATTTTCTCCTGGAAAAATCTGATCCCGACGAGTATTTCAAGCAGCTCAAATTTGCGTGTTAGATATGATCGCTACTTGAGTATGTATCTTTGAGAAATTTGGAAGTACATTTTATGTCAACTTTGTCTTAATGCAGAAATTTAGTTTTAAGTTAGGATCAGTCTTTGATCTTGCAGATGCTTCCAGTCGTATGGCTCATAAATTGGCAAAAATCCTCAAGTCCATCATCTACCTTGGGCTATTCAATCCCTCTTTGTTACTGATCATATATTACAATCAAATCAAAATGCCCTGCAAGGATGTCAGAAATTCAGAAATGCTGTCAAAAGGTGAGAGTGTGTAGCAATCAACTCTGTCTTCAGTGCATTATTAAGATGCCTGGCAGGTGGTATCAGGGTGTCTAGAATTTCCTCACTCATGGGCAAGAGAGATCATTTGCCAATCAGATCAGTCCTCTCTGAGTGAATTAAGTGAGGCACCAAAGCAAATCGACTCTGATAGTGAATTGAACCATGATGCAGAGCTGTATATCCCATATGTGGAATCAATGATTGTGTGTCGAGCTCTTCCTCTAGAACAGCTGCTCTCCCATTTGGAGTCTCTCTGGAAATCTGTCTGTTTTCGAGATTTTTTCTCCAGTCAGGGTCAGCAAATATGTCAGGAGGTGTTACCTGTTTTTCAAGAGTGCTTTGCACATGTGCATAATACTTTCCACAAGTCCTGTCAGGACATTGCGGCCTCTGAGAATCACTAATTTTGACTTCACAGGCTAGTTTTTATTCAATTCTGTTTATCAACTATTGTTCTTGTAAACCCCCCATCTTCAGCTACGATGTGACCAGAGAACTGCAATGTTCATTGACCCCTCATGAACTTAGATTTCTGGTCATGTACCTTTGATGCTGCTGCCATGACACTGGCAAAGCTGAATTGATTTTTGACAAAGACATACTCCTATCCC
>KQ963564.1:8892-19502 GCA_001563735.1 Leucoagaricus sp. SymC.cos | reverse complement strand
GAACCTTAGCAAAGCCTTATTATATAGATTGGAAGAATTTACAACAAAAAAGAATAGGATTTTAAAATAATAGTCTCATAGTAATTTTAAACTGGTCCTAAGCTACCTCCGATGCATTGTATGTATAGCAATTGGGCCAGATGAGCTCAAGATTGTCCTTGAACTCAGGCTTTGACTTGTACTGTTTTGACTTGACTTTCTTGAACATTGTTCAGAAATCTATTGGAGTCGCATTCATGTCTTAAGTTAGTACAGATGACATGTCATCAAACAACATGACGCACTGTCATAGTAATCCGGAATTTCCACCTTTCAATACCGGCTTCAGAAACGCTTCCACATCGCGGTTATCCTACAAAACAGCAGCGTGAGTATGGCGCGCGTCGGTCGGGTTCATTGAGCCACGGATGAGAGTTGGTCTTCAGGTCTATCAAAAGTCCCTCCAGTGCATCATAGAAAACATCCTTGAGCTTGTTATCGGCCCTCTGTTTCTGGATTGCTGGTGTGAGCGAATGACTAGGAGAAGGAATGGCAGACATACCTGGCCTTCCTTGGCGGTGTTGAGGAGGAGGCGGAGGTCTATTAGAGATTTGGAATTGCTCTATGTGAGTATCTGAAGTAGATTCCAGAGAATAAGTGAGCTCAGTACTGTGGATGACAATGAGCAACGTACATTCATCCTCCTTGCCGACGTCATAAGTTACATGATCTCCGAGAAACGAGCCCTTTCAAACTCCGATGACGCCTAGCTCAAGCACATGCAAATACCACATTTGTCATTCTACATGACCTGGTGTACGACTACCTCTGCATGACCTCGTCCGTCGGTCGACCTTTTCCCCTATGTCCAACACTTTAACTGGAGCGCAAATTGAACCTGTGGTCGATACAACTACGTTCATCAGGCCGCAAAGCGTCCAACGCTGATAAGAGGCTCAGTGCTAGAATGCCTTCCAGCGTTCTGCCCTAGTCTCTGCCATCTCGAGTTCCGCACTGTCACTCTCAGCCTCGTTCGCTAAAGGGAGGCTGGAAGCTATTCATTGTGCATTTTCACCGAGTTGAGTCTGCAAGGGCAAATAGGGTTTCATGAATGGTACTGAGATGACACTCGATTGACAGGCTTACTTCACTTTCGAAGGATCAGCAAGCGCCTGCATAGGGCATAGTGCATCGGCGCAGGAAGGAGGTTGTGGATACGGGACGTCCAGAGACTGAAGGCATTTGACTCTCAGAGTCAAAAACCATTAGGTGTAGGTGACCATTGTGCCTCAGATATACGCTGAGTTGACATTCTTGAATCAGCGATACGATATATGACACTGTTCTCACATCCCCATAGTTCCCTCGTCTTCACTGTCTCCCTGATTCAGTGGACTCTCGAACCTTCGCAGTTCATGAGGTTCTTCGCGTAACGCTAAGAAACATCCTACGCAATGTGACCTGCGGAGTCAGACCCTAGTTGGCATCGCATCTTGTCATCCTACATTCGGCGCCTCTACTGTGAAGAACCGTCAACCAGAGCCCCATCTGAAGGAGATCGCTCGTGTCATATAACTCGATGGAGAAGAGACTCACTCCGTGTATAATCGTTTCGTGGTGAGTACCTGATGAATTCAACCTGCTCAGATGTCTTAATGCACTTCTTTAGTACTTAGACGCTCAGTCGTGTGCCTTTCCTGCCTCAGCATCCTTACTGTTGGTCAAAGCTTCTACTCTCAGATTCGGGGAGCACAACCCTGTTCATGTGAGGAATGAGCAGCTGAGCGTTTGCGGTAATCTCACTCATTTCGCACAGTCCAGATTCCTTTGACTGGTTAAAAGCTCCAGCTCGTGCCAAGACGAATAAAACGCGTAAGAGAAAGTGGAGGTCGGTTAGAGAGTGTGAGGGGTATTGATGATTGATTCTTGTGTGAGTATTACCGCTTCATGCCGATCTGCTAGTCCTTAACTTCGCTTCAGGCTCCAGGGTACCTCGTCACTGGGAAGTTGCCTGTACCTTTCAAAGCATCATACATCTTTTTGGTGGGACATAGAACAAGGGTATACGAGATCCTGCATCCACCAATTGCCTCCCAGTTGCCCCGTCACTCTTACCTCTCTTTCGACTCCCTGTTGTCATCAGCGCCTGTAAGTTCAAAGAGGTTTTGGGAAGAAGTGAGTATTGCGCTTGATTTCAGTCGTAATGAAGACGTTGAAAGCGACGCTGGACTTCAGGTGAGTTGGTTAGACATCTCCTTCGGGTGGCACACTGACGGGAGTATCAGATCCTTTCCGTCTGAGTATATGTGGCACTACATTCCCCGTTACACTCTTCAATCGTACTATTTGTATTGTTGTCTATTGTCACTCTGTAGTCTCAATGCGACCGGAGCTCAAAACGTGTTCAGTTCAGAGGTCGGTGTGATGCGCGACTGAACACTTGGTCGGAATAGTACAGTACATTCAAACGAATACAATTGACATCCTGTTCGGAACAATGTACAAGGCATAATATAAACCATGTGGAAAGCAACAGTGCTACACTACTGGTCCTGTGGAAGCCGAAGGCGCGTCTTGATGACGCTCGCGATCCTTTCTGCATTAATGGCGAATCCTGAGGTTGAATTGACATCGTCGAAAGGGTTAGTTTGGAGATTAGACTTGTGGTATGTCAGAGCGTCAGCCACGAGGCTGTGTGACAACGCCCTCGGAGGGTCAGAGGGCAAGATATCCATAAAGATACCATGCAGGATCAAAATGAGATTGACAATGTAGGTTGCCAACAATTTCGCCACTGAGTCACTGTGTCATAGAGCGGTCAGTGCGTTGATTTCTCGAGGCATGAGCTATACGTACAACCGCTGATACTTGCCATAGAGGAATTTGATAGCAAGGACACCCAGGCTGATCGCGCTCAGAGGCAGTACCAAGGCGGTGGCGCCTGCTTTCTCTATGACATCGATCAAGTCCGACACTGTCGACACACTGTCCGCTTGAGATGTGCTGAAAAACTGTGTCAAGCACATATGGCGCTCCAACCCTGCATCACGCACGAAGTTTGATTGTCTATGAGCGGCGCAACGAGGCCGATCATTTCAGTTATGAACCCTTGCCCCGACAGGATCTAATGCTGGTGTCAAACGGCTATGGAAGAAATTGAAAGAAAACGACGCAGCTCACCTCGTTAGGATCGTTGAAGTTCCATACCTTCAAGACGTCGTCGTGAATGCGACGAATGGAGTTTATTATCGTTTGGCCTTCAAATGCGACGCTTTGTCCAAGATCCAGCCAATACTCTGTGTCAGTTATGAGTGCACCACTTAAACCTGTGAAAATGAGGACAACTACTCTTGAGACCTTCACTGTGGAGAAAGGGTCAGCACTGGTTTTGGAATGCGAAGAAGGAGCGGAATGTACTGGATAGAGAGATCAACTTTCTGACGGGCATTGACCTGCTGTGCCGCGGCCCAAGGAATCCATAGTTCACCTTCAACATCGCGTAACTTCGCCCGAGTCACGTTCGTCAAGTTGATAAGCATTTCTCTGATCAGCTTGGTGTCAGTGTCCTTCGAGATCGACATCTTAACACAAGCCATCTGTATTTCTGTTGATGACAACTTTTTCCATATATCATGGAGCTTCTCCACTGAAGAATCGAGTGAGTCCAATGCCTTTCTTTCGGAGTCAGCGAGTCTCTCTTGCTTCGGCTTCCCCGATTTGTCATTGATCAGAAATTGCTTGACGAGTAGATCGTACTTTGTGAACACGGCGATGATAGGGATGTTTACTGCACAAACCATAAGCACCCAATCAGGTGACGAAGGAGATATGCTCACGCTCTATAGCCAGCTCCAGCAGGCGCTCGTCACCTGCTTCCAGCAATCTTGCCCCTTTTCGGGGCGTTTGGAGACAGAACCTACAGAGGTAAGCAAAATGAACATGTTACATGAGCTAGACCTCACCATATAGCATGAATCCTTCGAGAGAGCTCGGTATGCGCCTGACGCTTTCGAAGGAATCTTTCCACATCTTCCCAGGTAGTCTTTAAACCCTCCTGGAAACCCTTACTGTCATGGAGGATGAAACGAGGATTCTCGTATGACTCGTATCCACGCTCAATATCAGCATCTCCAGCACGATCGTGGGCGACATCGATCTACGGATCTGACTGAACGGCTGTTGGAGCCCACGAGAAGATACAAACCTTTTTCGGATCGACGTTGAATATATAACGGACGAGAGAAGACTTGCCGACACCGGACTAGAGCTACGTGTGAGTGGAGCTGCAGGGGCAGTGGAAACATGGACACAACATTTCCTATGAGGATGATGCGGAATCTTTACACACGATGACGCTGTCAGAATCAGGCCATAATCGTAGATTGCAGAGATACCTTGGGCACTCAGAGAGTGTCTGATCAGTTTGAGAGGGCAAACCTTCGGGGATGGGAGATTTCAAAAGTGGTTGTTCGACTTGGGGAAGGGACATGGACAGTTGTGGGTACCTTGCGGAGGTGTCACCGTTCGTTATCGTCGCTCTTATCGGATTCTCGTTATGGTTGTTCTCATTCGCTGTGAACGGAGTGAAAGACAAGCACGTGCCAAAGTGTATCGAAACCCGGCAAGTTCTAGCCCCTTGCCAGCGCCTTTACATGGGCATGGGGCCCTTGTTTGGACAAAAGAATGATTGATAGTTTCCTCATGGCCCTTCTACCTTTGCGGGTGGCGAGGCCTCGTGGCCACCCCCAACAACGAGCCAAAATTAGCTGTAGCGCACCTGCTCAATTAACAGTGGTTGGCTGTGCTCTGAATCCGCTATAAATACCCCTCAATCGGATGGTCTCGGTCCCCACCGACATTCAAACTGGCCATCGTTTCTTGCGCCACTAATGTCCGATGCAGGTGCAACATTCACATCAGTGGTCAAAGGCAGCCTTTCCCCTGAACCTGGCATTCCTCTACTGAACGGCCAGTGAATGATGTGCAACCTATGTTTGAATTTGGGCGGCTGGGAGTAGACAGAAGATTGGTGAAAATTGCATCCGTTAACCCGGGCCGACCATACTCGGTGAATGGAGACTCTTGCTCACACACACACACACACATCAGATCTCAGATCGGGAAAAATCTGTCAAAAGTTATATTTACTTCACAGCATCCCATTTGGGTTCTAATAAGAGTTGCTTGATAATCTCCGGCTTTGTCCGGACGTTTGATATCGATTAACCCTTCAGCAGGTCACTTACCTGCTCAATTAACAGTGGTTGGCTGTGCTCTGAATCCGCTATAAATACACACACATCACATCTCAGATCGGGAAAAATCTGTCAAAAGTTTAGTCTCGCCTGCCATCCGTTTTAGGGAATTAGGCCTGAGAAACTCTCCATCAACAAGTGATGGAACGGCCTTGCTCACAACCTCCCTCCAACGCACCAACCTAGCGAACGACAATGAGCGATATCGAAGCTGTAGAACTTCGCGCGAAATATACTCACTTCCGCATTCTCGTCATCGGCCGAGCTAATGCAGGCAAAACGACGTTGCTGAAGAGGGTCTGCAACACAGACGAGGATCCGTGCATCTACAACGAAAACAACGAGAATCAGGTAAGACGACTTCATCCTTTGCTATCGCCACAGTCTAGATCGCTGGTATCTGATGAAAAAACAGCTCAAACCGACTGCCGAGGTAGATATCATCTTATCCTTTGACAACACGCTGATTGGGTCGATCAGCGCGGCACCCACGATATCGAGAGACAATTCGCATTCAAGAGCAACCCGAAGTTCATTTTTCATGATTCCCCAGGATTCGAGAAGGGGGAAGAGAAGCAACTCCAAGATGTGCTCTCATTCATAAAGAAAAGGTCAGAATCAAACGAACCAAATGAACAGTTGCATGCGATATGGTCTGTTCCAATCCATATATTTCTCATTTGCAATACCGTTACTGATTCGCGCCCTCCGTAGGTTTTGCTTCTTCTTGGATGCCTCGCGGCCACTGTTGGACCTTGAGCAGAAGTTCTTTAACGAGCAGCGGGCAGGGAATGGTATGTGACATTTGCACACCGTAGTTGAGTTCCGTCGTTGAACTATGAACGCAACACGGCGCAGTCCCTGTCATCGCGATCTTCACCAAGTTTGATGACCTTGTCGTTCAGGTCTATGATATGGACAGGGAGGAAGAAAGTCGTGCCGACGCCTTGAAGGTGGTCAAGGAGAAGTTCGAAACGCCACTGAAGAGGTCTGAACATGGGCCTAGGGCATATGTACGCTTCGAAGGTGCGTTGATGTTAAGTCATATTTCCAGCACAGCGCGGCTAACTCGTTTTTTTTGTAGCGCTTGACGATGACAAAGGTAACCATCAGGAGCAAGTGAAAGGACTGATCGCAGAAACAGCTGCTTCCCTTGATAATGTCGCCCTCAAGATGCTATTTGCCTCAGTGCAGCAAAATAATCTTGAACTCTGTATCAAATATGCCATATATGAGTAAGCTTCATTTCTAAGGGCTAACCACACGACCAGTCGCTCACTTTCATTTCAGAATGCGTGGTTTGGGACGCTCAGTAGAGGTATGTTAGGAACTGGGCACACATGTAGTTGACGCTGACATCCCATTGAGGACATCGTGTGCTGGACTGTATCGTGGTTCCCGCACTTCTTCCGGGATGTAGGTACACAGTTGAAGCAATGAACTATATCTGATGCCAGCAAAACACAGGAGGTGAGAAGAACTCCATGGATGGTAAGTTACTACCATCATCGCAGTTTCCAATATAACTGTAATTCTCCAGAAGCAATGACGAAGGCTGAAGATGAAAATTGTGCTTTAGGATGTGAGTGCAGGAAAATTCAATAAAATTGCCGAGTCAACTAACATATGTATCCCACAGTACGTGAGTAATAACGCAAAAAACTGCGAGCTGCATCCATACTGATTGAATGTAGGGAAGCAAAGTAGGAGATAGTATCAACCGCAGTCGAAAATGTGCTCATGCAAGCGTTGTTTTCAGCCAGTGAGTCTGTTTGGGCGGGAAGCGGCTATAAATAACAAGCAGTACGGTCTGAAATTCCGTCCAGGTCGTGAGTCGTCCCTTGTCTCGCAGCGTGTTGTTCAATCTCTGACCATCTCGTATGAAATTCCGTCCAGCTCGTGAGTCGTCCCTTGTCTCGCAGCGTCTTGTTCAATCTCTGACCATCTCGTATGAAATTCCGTCCAGCTCGTGAGTCGTCCCTTGTCTCGCAGCGTCTTGTTCAATCTCTGACCATCTCGTATGAAATTCCGTCCAGCTCGTGAGTCGTCCCTTGTCTCGCAGCGTCTTGTTCAATCTCTGACCATCTCGTATGAAATTCCGTCCAGCTCGTGAGTCGTCCCTTGTCTCGCAGCGTCTTGTTCAATCTCTGACCATCTCGTATGAAATTCCGTCCAGCTCGTGAGTCGTCCCTTGTCTCGCAGCGTCTTGTTCAATCTCTGACCATCTCGCATGAAATTCCGTCCAGGGAGTGAGTCGTCCCTTGTCTCGCAGTGTGTTGTTCAATCTTTGACCATCTCGCATGAAATTCCGTCCAGGTCGTGAGTCGTCCCTTGTCTCGCAGCATGTTGTTCAATCTCTGACCATCTCGTATGAAATTCCGTCCAGCGAGTGAGGCGTCCCTTGTCTCGCAGCATGTTGTTCAATCTCTGACCATCTCGAATGGAATTCCGTCCAGCTCGTGAGTTGTCCCTTGTTTTTGCAGTGTGTTGTTCAATCTCTGACCATCTTGCCTGAAATTCTGTTCAGCGAGTGAGACATTCACCGTTTAGTACCATTTTTAGTTTTTCCCTCTGACATCTGTTCACTCTCAGCTGGAATTGATCACCCAACTTGCCTATTCTGGTGTCAGTATATATCTCTTCTCCATTTACTTTCCTCCTGAACTCAAATTATCTTTTTCTTAGACACCAACATTCACAACATTTGCAGGTCTGTTGTATTCTCTTTTTCTAAATATTTGTTATATTTTATGATTGCTTGGGAATAGCTATCCTTATCTGCTTGGAGAACTCTTTCTGGTCCTCTCACCAAGGCATTGGTTTTGACCATACCTTCAAGCAATCCTGGACTGTTTTTGCCAATAGCAGTATCAGGAATGTAGTGGAACAGCAAATATTCACACTCATTACATCAGAGACTCAAACTACTACCAATCAGAAATTAACTGAATCAGAGAAAGAGGATTTTTTCCAGATCGTTCTTCAGAATTGCCTCCTGTATGTTCTAGACATCCTGAATATTGATATCATGCTCATATTTTTTTCTTAGAATTTAGATATTCAATTCTTAGTTTGAGCTCAGAGACTTATTATTGTATTATCTTTTGTGCCATACATTTATGCAAATCTGGCTATCACTGTGTGAAGTCTTTGTATGATGATCTATAATGCCTTTTCTTTCACTAGCTTGATCTAATGCATTTTTATACATTACTTATCTAAAAAACTGATTCTGAATTGAGCAAAAAGGTGCTGAAAGTAATAAAACAGACTGGAATAGGACAGGATAGAATTGTTACTGACAAGATTTATAGTGTTTAGAGAATATTTTATTCTCTATAGTTTGATTATAAATATATAGTTGTAAATAATATTGAAATATGCTGTATATTACTGAGACTCTCACTCCATGCATTATTGTTGATAGCACAGTATTATCTGGTAGTAGATGAGCTCAAGTGAATATTTGTTTAAGGTTGAAAAGCATACCTGAAACTTTCTGTCACTCTCCATCTGATGATGACTCTTCCTCTAACACTCTTAGATCATAAACTCTTTATTTGTTGGAGTAAGCTCCAAAAACTAGAAAAAATTACAGAAAAGCTCCTGAAATCAGGTTTTCTAGATATCTCAAAGAGATACTATGAGTTTATAAGACAAGTTTTCACTGGGAGGATTTTTAGAGTTGAACAGAGATAAAAAGAAGTTTTTGTTTTTCTATTTTTATAGATGTTCAAGAGCTTTACAAGCTCTGAAAAGCTTGCTCTAGAGCTTTAAAGAGATCTCTTCTCTATATCTTCTCTCAGCTGAAATATTCTGAAGCCTCTTAGAAGAGATATCCTACTTGAAAACCTATTAAAAAGTCTAGAGAAGAGTCATATTCCTTCTCAATTTACAGCTACTAGCCAAGATACTTCTTGAAAGGAGCAGAAAGAATAAAAAAAGAGAATATAGAACAAATAGCAGCTATCTATGTATCATAGAAAGCTTTCTGTGATACTTTATTACAAAAAGAAGAGAAGAAAGGGAATAGAGAAAAAGAAAGAAGAGAGTGTTGAAAGCAGAACTTGGAGCATAGTAGAGTGAAAAAGATTAAATTATATTAAATATTCATAGAGACTTAGACAGTCAAATAGAAAGAAGTAAAAAGTACTATAAAAATTTGCTAGAAGAATGTGAGTGGAAGCTCAAGTAGATTCCAGTTACTAAAACTATATAATCTACTCACTATATATAAAAAGAGACAATAGAGAATGTGAGATACAGATAAGTGATACTATATGGCTACAGCTGTGAGTTCTACAGCAATTGATGAGTCTACCTATACTGTGACCTGTACTGTTGTCTAAAAGGTTCAAAGTCACAGTAGTGTAAGTCAGTGTAGTTAATAGCTATATTTGAATACAGACATAGTTCAGAGACCTCAGTAATTATGATTAATCCACAACAACTATAGTCACTAAGTAGGATTAAAATTAATTGAGATTAATCTGAGATGTCAGAAGATGAAGGTTGAAGGAAAAGAGAAAATCATAATGAGATTAATTTTGATCAGTGCCTAACTAAATTTAATCTGCATCTAACATTGATTATCTTCAAACTAAAATGTGAATGTGAACCCAATTGGCACTAAATTAAGATTAATCAGATTAATCCTGACTGATGTCTACTGCAAATTATCTCTAAAGAAGCAGTTCTTAGCAGTGTCTAATAAAGATTAACTGAGATACAAGATCTTAATATAGAGGCCTTTCAGCTCCTATTATCTCAATGTCATATAGTTATTGCTCTGTGCTTTCTTAGTCTTACAATATATTTATCTCAATCTCTTGTCTAAATATTTACTGAGTTGTCTGACTATGTCTTTTAAAAGTAATATTTGCTCAAGAAGTTGTTTAAATGTCCACTTGGCACACTAAGCTGTGAAAGGCAAGAAAACATCTGTGGACATGAGTTGAATGGAGAAAAGATGTATCTAAACTTGAAGAAAATACTCACTTTATCTTTATTGTCAGACTTCATTCTTTCTCTGACTTTACAATCTCTTCATTGTCATTAAGTTTCCTAAACTAAATGTGTCCTATCTTCACAAACTCTGAGCACTATAAGCATATTTTCTACTTATAGCCCACTATAGCCTATAAGCTTGTGAGCTGATAATTAGACCCAGACATATGGAGAGTGCCAACTATGCTGAGCTTCTCATGAATCAGCTTGAGAATTCAATGAAAAGTTGGTTGTGTATCGGACTTGTGAGGACAGTTTCTGCATTAACATAAACTTCATCCTGTTATGACCTTAAGAGCAAACTCAGGTTGCAACAGAGGCAAAGGCTTGAGGGCAGATAAGAGAAAAGTACAATTGGTAAAGTATAAG
>LSHD01015131.1:0-10918 GCA_001563735.1 Leucoagaricus sp. SymC.cos | reverse complement strand
GGTGAGAGGAGAAGGGCCGTGACTCGGCGTGAGTGTTACGCTTAGTCGCTTAAAGAGCTGTCCATCACGCTTCCTCATGCCCTCGTGCTCTCAATGCTCCTTCTTCGAACTTTGGCATTCAAGTCACCATCCTCAACCCTCCAATCTTAATTCCACATTCTTTCCCGAAACGACTATCACATGAGTGACAAGCCATCATTCATCGCTTCAACATCCACAGCGTCCAGAAGTCGAAGAAGCGCTCCCCCTCTGCATATAACCGGAGGCCATGATCTACCTCCCGAACGTTTAGGAAGGGATCCTACATTCACCGGATGCTCGATAGTTGATTGCGTGAACCGGTAAGCTTTCCAGCTGGTTGGATGTCCGCGTCATCTATGGTGGACTGATTGGACCGACGAATTTCAATACCTGAGCGGGATTTCAAGCTTGTTCTATGTCGCTTGTAACCTTGACATTCGTAGGCGGAAATGATCAAGCTCCTAGCCGAAATCTTGACGCTTAGTACTGAATGCTGTGAGAAGGGGCAAGGAAATCGCTCGGATCCCGACCGGTGCTTGTCATCAGAATCCATTGTATGAGAAGCGTGCAGTCAGACTATTGACTGCCTCCTTTTCAAGCGCCTACAACATGTTCAAAGGAGAAACCTAGGTCAATGTGTGTCTACAGTAGAAGTGCCGTAAGTCTAATTGGGTGACCCTGCCTGCAGCATGTGATATTTATTCGGATCTGATCAGTGAATGTCGCAAGATGGATTCAATGGTGTGTAGGACCCTCGGGTAGATGGCAAATGAGCCTTCGCTGGATGTCAGAGCTTCACTGTATGGCGGTTATGCTCGGTTATGAGGAGAGAAGGTTTCACGTTGTGGGGACACTCCGGAATGGGTATGCCGAGAAATGCCGGAGATTGATCATTGGACGGGAAACGACGGCGGCTTACTTGATGGAGTGACTCCGCAAGGCTATTTTTGATTTTGAAATTCAACGGCCCTTCGGCAGGATCATTCAAAGCGCTGGTAGGCAAATTGACGAAATGCAGGTGCATATTTAATCTTTGTTCGCGACTACATACTAGTCACTTAAAGAAGGCTGACAGGCCTTCGTCGCTACCCCAACGCCGCTCCTCCCTCACCCCCTCCTCCCATGATGAACCACAACGTCCTGGCTCCTCTCCCTTCATGGGTCAGCAGATGGCTCGGCTACCGCTCCGCTCCTCCCCCTAAACGGCCGGACTTTATCATCTACATCTGGTCTTTCATTGGCGCTTTCTGCGGTATATCGGTGATCCAGGCTGTCTTCGAGCAAGCTCAATATTTCGTAGAAAGAAAAGTCCCCACCCTCGTAGCGAGCTATGTAAGCTTCATTTTCCTGTTCGCCCGCATGCCACCTCACTCAGATCCCCGTCAGGGTGCGTCCGCGGTATTGATTTATGGAGCCACTGAGGTTCCGCTGGCGCAACCCAGAGCTCTTTTCGGTGGTCATTTCCTGGGAGCTCTCACAGGTGTCATTATCACGAAGCTTTTCCAACTACTTCCTACGGAGGAACGCTTCGACGAGTTGGCATGGCTGGCTGCTTCATTGGCATGTGCGACGTCTATTGTGGTGATGCAAATCACCGGGACCACCCATCCTCCTGCAGGTCAGTTTTCATGAGACTTGTTCTTCCGCTGAGGACTGAGTGATCCCCTAGGTGCTACTGCGCTCCTTCCAGCAACTACTAAGGAGATTCGTGATATAGGATGGTACTATCTTCCGGTCATCCTCCTCTCGTCGACGCTCGCGTGTGCAGTCGCATTGATTAACAACAACATCCAACGCAGATACCCGGTGTTCTGGTTCACACCTCTTTCCCCAACACCCCCCACTCCTTTACCGCACCAGTTAATCACTGATACCCCATCGAATGGGGCTACACGGACAAACAGTCTAGAACCTAAAGATGTTAGTTCCGTTGCATGAGTCGCCCACGACTTTTGTTATGCCTTCAACGTAAATATCGATGTCATACCGCGAACTCGCTTCGCCTTGCCTTTGGGAGCCTCAGTGGAGTAGCGCCCCAGGGAAATTTTCAGTCATCAAATTTGGATTTGGCTGTCTGACATGACTCCTTCTCATAAAATCTGCCAGCTCTGGCTCTATTTCCGGTGTAAGAGCTTTCCGGAAATAGCCACGCGACTATAAAATGAACACAGACCTTCGAAGAAGATATGGCTGCATCTTCGCTTATGAGCACGTGTGATACCCATCTCATATTCCACTCGTCAGATGACCCATCATCATGACAGTGACCATTCGGTTAGTGAAAAATAGTGACTCTGCAGCCTGCTTTTTTGACAGCAGTAATCGGCGACGTTGTGGATCAGGAGCATAAACACAATTATCTCATACAAGTAGAAAGCTCTCAGTATTTACAAGAACCTGCGCAAACGGGCTACACTAAGTACCATCAATACGCCCGGTCCCGTTAACATGTAGTGGCTTATGTGATCTAATGAACCGCATAGCTTGGGAGTG
Source organism: Leucoagaricus sp. SymC.cos (assembly GCA_001563735.1). Classification (NCBI taxonomy): domain Eukaryota; kingdom Fungi; phylum Basidiomycota; class Agaricomycetes; order Agaricales; family Agaricaceae; genus Leucoagaricus; species Leucoagaricus sp. SymC.cos. Next base: position 8,404 of record LSHD01015131.1, on the reverse strand, counting down.
GCCAGCTTAACATATCCATATTGATCATTTTTGAAGAGACATAGGTAAAGAAGAGAAGAACTAATTCGCTACTTGGGCATCGATAGGGCCCTACAACCCCCACTACAAAGTGTAATACTTCAGTATTTTTTGCTGAAATCCCTCCCAGTGACATCCTTTAGGCCCTCTCGGACAGCGTTACCAATCATCTCATCCTTGGCTTGCTCAATGGCGCTTTCGTTATTCTGAGGGCCCTCTTTCAATACATGCTCCTGCACGTAGTCAACGGCTAAAAGCACTCAGCTGGCGCTCTCTCATTCATGCGACTGATATGAATCACCTTTATCGATGGTGTCTATCAAGTTCGTTAGAATAATGGACGCGGGATAAGTTTTGCATGTGGAACTCGCCTTCCTTTGCTTCTGCGGCTTGACCGCCACCAAGGGCGTCGTTCACCAGGCAGAGGAGTGGATTTATTCCCCCAGACTGGCCATTGTTGTTGCCTGCGTTATGATGTTGGTTATTATTGGAAGCAACTTCTGAGATGGCGTCTTGGAGGGAGTCCATTGATGATGATGGGGTTTGGTACGTCGGATGTTATAAAGGCACTTGGAATATTTGGCCCTTATATCTGAGTACCGGTACTGCCTTGTCGGTTCAATGAGTTTATAGATAGGAACTGCCACCGTGCCGGCCAAATGCTTTTCGCTTCGTTCACATCGGGCCGATGTTATTTGCTTCCGGAGAAAGATTCAATAATGCACTCGAGGTGTCTAAGGGAGTATCAGAAGTGGTCATAAACAGTCATACCGCGTCATATACAAGCCCCATCTTTGATATCATGAGGTTTCGGCCTCAACGTGAATCGTGATTCTACGATCCAGCAAGGAATATGTAAGAAACAAGAACTAGGTCTTATCTCGAGATACAGCTCGGGCATTCACAGTTATAGCAATAATGTCAAAGCAGATCACTTTATCCCGTTGGTCTGTAATCTCTAAACACCTGACTTGTGCCCCGTCACGAATCCAGCGAGCGGCATCATAACGTCCTAGCTAGGACAAATTGACACCGAGAACCTTAGTGGAAGGAATGGCATCCATGTGGGGAATGGATGGGATGCTGAGAGTGGGGGGGGGGGTTGGTCCAAGAAGCATAAGAAGAATGTTGAGGAAGCGATGGCTGACCACTCGGATTCTTTCTTGTATGATAACTTGGGATGGGGAGTTATTAATGGGGTATTGTGAGGATATGTATACGAAAGATCATGTCAATCAGCATTATCCTGAGGGCTTTGTCGTTGGAAAGTGAGAGAGAAATATTCATTTTTTGACTGGAGAGCAGGTATTCTTTGGGAATGGACAAGGCAGGTTGTTCCGCTGGGTGAAAGGATGTCGTGGGCGCTAGCTACGATATACCTGCACTGTATATCTCGTCGAATCCGCGTACGATCCGCATTTGCAGAGAATCCGACGGGAGAAATAAGGGGGTTCATGGAACTACTGGAGACGTAGGCTTTACTCAGAAAGTGGTAAGTTTATGCAGTGCTTAGCACCCACATATTTAATCAGGTTCTTCTAGGTTTTCGATTTCTTCTATGAACAGTCGTCTTCATACTAAAAGCTGGAGCACGATTGCTGTTGTGATAATAGAAGTGGAGATATACACTTGTATGGAAGCAAGTTAGTATGATTAGAGAATGAATACACCTTGTCGCCGAGCATTGAAAGTTGATGAGCAGTGGTACCGCAAGTCAGCGTCAGAACTGGTCAAAAGGAGTAATGATGACTAAGCCAGTGATGACTGCCGTAAAGGGGAATATGCCCCCTCCCTCGGCTTGAAGCTTGAACGACAACCGCGATGGCTGAACGCACAAACTCCAACATGCTTTTTGCAAATTTTAATCAGGACTTTTCGTTCGTTTGTCGGTGCTGCTTGACCCATAATCTCACCTCATATCCCTCACGGCAGATGTATCTCGGTCGGAACGAGGAAAGGTTATAGTATCACCAATTGCGATCCCTTTGGCCGGGTCTACACCATGAGTACGTTCTCTGACTTGTCATAAAGCCCATGGATGGCCATGAACACCATTTGTAGATGATGGCGCACGAGGAATAGTGGAAATGCTGTTCTGCACATCGCTCATTGCGCTGGTAGGCGCTGCTGACCAACCCCAATCCAGTCCTCGGAAGCTCCAGATTGTCAACACGAAAGTACGATCCCACAATCTCTTGTGCAACCGCAAGCTGACACGTGCTTTTCTTTAAATATAGCGCCAGTCAATGATTTGCGAACTCCTGTTCCCTTCGTCAATACTCGCGGTCAAACTGAACCGGAAGACGTTAGTAATCGTGCTGGAGACGGAGATATATATTTACGACATATCCAACATGAGGTTGTTGCATGTTATTGAGACGACACCGAATCCCGAAGGTGAGTATATTGCTCCGCCTCCCAATGTCTCTCGGGCTGCTGACCCTATAAAGCAATATGTGCCCTTTCACCATCTGCCTACAATTCCTATCTTGCCTATCCGTCCCCTGTACCATCACCAAGTTCCCCTCTCGCACCACCGACGACCGGAGGAAAATCACTCAGCGAAGGTAGTGGTTCGTCCGGTGGTTCTTCATCCCATACTACAACATCTGCCTCCACAGCTGGTTCCGCGCACCAATCCGGCGATGTCCTCATCTTCTCCACCCGCTCCTTAACTGTCGCCAATGTCATCCAGGCACATAAAGCACCTATTTCATTCCTTGCAATCGACTCCACCGGTACTCTCCTCGCAACGTCATCAGATAAAGGAACAGTCATTCGTGTATGGAGTATACCTGGCGCAGAGAAACTATATCAATTCCGTCGCGGTACCCGAGAGGCTAAGATCTATTCGATGAATTTCAATCTCGTCGGGACGTTATTGGCTGTAAGCTCGGCGCATGATACAGTGCACATCTTCAAATTGGGGAATAGAGGGAAGGGAACGAGTGGATCACCTGGAATGGCTTCGTCGGGTAGCAGTGGCTCAAGCGTTGGTGATGCTGTGAGTCCACCCGAATCTGTAGATGGTCAGCAGAGCGCACAAGGATTGGATGGTGGATACGACGCGTTTGTGGAAAAGAAGAAGTCGAATAGCGTCGGGTGAGTACTTCCATGTTGATACGCGTCGCACGAGTGTCTGATGGTGATAGGTCGAGTCTTCGGCGAAAATCTATGCAAATGACGAAGAGTTTATCACACTCTGTTGGTGGATATCTACCCAATACTTTGACAGAGATGTGGGAACCAGCACGAGATTTCGCATTTCTGAAACTCCCGACGTCTGGTGCTCGGACAATTATCGCTCTCTCAGGGTTAGTCCTTCACTTCTGCTACCCAAATAAATTTTCATCGACAACGCTACAGAACAATGCCACAAGTCATGGTCATCTCGTCAGAAGGATACTTCTACTCGTACAGCATCGATTTGGAGAATGGCGGAGAATGTACGTTGCTGAAGCAGTACAGTCTTCTGGATTCTGGCGACGAGACTTCTGGACTTGCTGATTGAGTGTCTATCACCCTCGCTCGTGTATCGTTCTTTGTTTTCGTTGATCCCTTCGAGCTCCTTCCTTAGTTTGTGGACGTGTCATGACATTGTACAAACCAATTGATTTATTGGATTCGGAGGGATATGAAGTGCAGAGAGGAGATATCATTCAGAACGTCATCCAGTACGTCCTCCCATGATTAGTGAGCCCAGCCCCTAGGAGGCAAACTCCACTCCGACTTCAAGGAAACTCCCATCTCTTCCCACATCGGCTTCGACTCTGGAAACTTCTCGACGTACTTCCTCACATACTCCTTCATATCATCAACCCACTCCCAAGTCGCCCAACTTTCCACACTCTTCATCCTAACCAAATACTCATTTATACCCAGATCCAACAGTTCCTCGATATCAGCTTCATCAAACTTAACTTTCTCCTTCATACCCCTCCTATTCTCCTCCACAGCCAATCGGTGTTCGGACCACGCTCTCACTTTCAACAAAATTAATACACCGAAGGGAAGTAGAGGGACATCAGGGAAATAATTTTCATAGTGGAGTGCGTCGACTGGAATAGATTTTGGGATACCGATCATTCCTGGGAGTAGTAAATCGACTTTACAAGCGTGATGGAAGGGTGATGAGGGGTCTGGGTGGGATGGTGTAAGGATGTAATAGAGAATTTTGTGCGTTGCGAGTGGGTCTCTTGAATCGACGAGATAGAAATCGGATGAAGAGTTGTCAGCGATGAGTTGTTTGACTTCTTCGATTGTTATGAGCGCTGCTGCGGGCGAGGCTGGTGGGACAAGTACAATCATATCGACGTCCTGTGGTTTACATGTAAATCCACTTGTCGAGCATGGAGGTAGGGAAACGATGAGGACAGGTCGAGGGAAGAATATGACAGAGGGTTTGAGAGGAGACTGTATCGTCGTTTATACAACACATACCCGTGGATTACGATTCTCAGCACCGTATATCGCAGCCGCAGTACTCCCGAACAGACAACAGTTAAAATTGTGCTCGGCGAGCACTTGAACTACAGCACGAGCGACCTTTTGAATTTCTTGCGCAGCTGGTCTATATACCCTGCTGAAATCTTTAAAGTCTCGCATTGTTTCTCTGCGACGTCGTGGTGGAAGGTGATAGCGGAGATTGAGGTGCTCGAGTTCGGAGTTCTTGATGAGGATGACTCGGTCCGGGTGCATATGCCAATGATCATCTCACGCGGCTGACGCCCCAGTCAATGAGGTCGGTCTCGAAACTCGCAGCATTTGCTGGAAGATTCCATGAGGCAGAAGCGTGTTTAGCTAGGCATCAAATGAGCTTGCGCTAGTTGGTGCTCAGTGTCCGAGGGTCGCTGGGGTGAATGATGAATAACTTGAACTCATGTTTAGAGATACGATTGCGAAAATTCGAAACCAATGCCACTATTATCTACACATGCCACGTGTTCACCCATGCTCACCATAATTGGTACTCAAGGTCCCACAGCTGGCGAGGGTTATCCTTGTCTTGGGAAGATAGAACAACCTAGTGGTGAATCAAAGAACGTGGTAACTTTCAAAATCATGATAAGGAATAGGTCTATGCTTACTTTATTCAAGGGCTCGCTATTCGAGTTGAGAGTCCAGACAAGCTCCGGGTTCTCAGCTAGGTTAATTCTGCAAATAATAAATACAGTCGTTAGTATTCAGTTTCCTTCTTCAAGGCGGTGGAACGCCTTCTTACGTGTATAACACCCGGAAATTACACTCAGAAACAAAGTTCACAGTGAATTCGTCAGGTTCAACACTACGATCATCTACCGCCAAGAGTCTATACTCCGAGGTGACAACAGGCATATCGTCAATGAAGAAGACAATGCGATCGTCATGGGTGAAATAGACATTGAAGCGGGTGTGGGCTTCTGGATCGAATCGAACACCGGAGATTGCCTGGTACGGTGCATCGTGATCTTCGTAAGAGGCACGGCCTACGAAAGACCCGAATACTGCGTTCTTGATGGTGTAGACGTTGGTGCCGCCACCAGTCAGCGGGCGCTGCATGATGATTATGATTAGGGTGGGAAAGAGGAATCATCTGAGTGGTTGTGGCTTTTATACCCCTGGTACGTGCGTGCGGCCCTAATTTCGTAACATGCTCGCTGTCAAACCGAAGGTGCTGTGCCGTGGTCACATTCCACCAGCCCCAATCGTACAATATATTTACGGAGACAATGGACTCAACGCTAATGCTGCTCGTATATCAACGGCTTGCTTGGGTGTTATATGCATGTACATGTGTAGAACTTTACACTCGAATGTCTTTCACATAACAGGGTATCAATAGGGGTAATACTCAAGCTCCCACAGCTGGCGGTGGCTGTTCGGCTCACGAGGGGCCAGGACGAGCTAAGCAGTAGTATGAATGAGGATTTCTATCTTTTCAGCCATAATTCTGACCTTGTTCAACGGTTCAATAGAGGAGTTCAATGTCCAGACCAAGTTGGAACTGTCTGCTCGTCCAATGCTGTGATAGACTCGTTGTAAGACTGACATGAGTATCAAAAGATACGAGAGAAAACCTACGTATACAGGTATCGACCATAAGCATCGTCGAAGTAATTAACGACCCACTCATCGCCCTCATGGGGTGTTGCATCTCGGCTAGCGTGGACCATGTTATTGATTACAACCAACGGCTTTCCATCGATGGCAAACATGAGGCGATCATGGTGTGTCCACCGGACAGTGAACCTTGTCGAGGCTTCGTAGTCGTATAATGTACCTAGGATGGGCTGAAACTTCTTATTGGGGTTTTGGTAAGATGGAAGGCCAAGGAGAGACCGAAAGACAACGTTTTTTATCTCGTAGATATTATCGTTTACAAGAGCCATCGTTCGCAAGATTTGGGGAGGGTGAAGGCTTGAGCAAGAAATGGGGTGTAACCATTAAATGATAAACTGTACGCTATTGTCCGACGAACGTGTGTTTCAGAAGCTGATTTTCCTGGATATCGGTTCTTTGTCAACGTCTAGACTCCATGCATCTTGTCAGTGGTGTCAAGTGGTATTGTGGAGCCCCCAAGGTGTGAGAGGAATCACAACCAGCACAGGAGGTGGGAGGAACAGATTCAAATTGAGCACCGGAGATTGTATATTGTCGGATTCCAGTTATGGATCGATGATCACTGGAGCCGAGGATGATATGTTGTCCGTGATCGAGGCAAACCTTCCTCGATCAGACTTCAGATGTTCAAAATAAGCCCTCTGTAGTAATTACTTGTGACGAAGTCCACTTCGTGTAACGAAGTAACCGTTTGGGACAGTACTCAGCCTACTGTGACTATTACAGTGAGAGATTTGAGGTGGGGTATTCCTTGACGGAGAGGCTTTGATAGAACTCAACAACGTAAATCGGGCCCAAAGAGTTGGTTTCATTTCTTCTTCACGGCAGCCTTCTTGCAGATGTCATTCGTGTTCATTATCCTTTATCCTTACCCACGGACGCCCTGTGAGACTAACCAATCTAATTGTCGCCGGTTGTGAAACTGTTCAACCGCGCTATCTGGACGCTAAAATACCCCTAAGTATTGATTGCTCTCAGACCCATGAGCTATCTTTGTTACATTTTTGGCCTAGAGAATTTATAACAGAAGCTATTCGTGCCCATCTCGCTTCCAAGCAACTTGGGATGGACTCGGACAAAGATTACCCCCATGTCAAGCCTGTCGTTCTACTTGTCTCCACAAGCAATTGTCTTCTCGAGAACCACATGGTTCCTGTTCCAAGAGGAGCCAGACCTGACCACATGTTACGGACAGGCGGAGCTTCAGTGGAAATTCCTTTGTGTTCATCAAGTCATCTAGTCCTTCTATTGACTTGTTTCATCCTAAGAGATCAATTTAGGCAAAATATATAACTCGCAGAAAAAGCTCTATGGGGATGAACGTGTCGACCCATGTATTTCCCGTCTTTCAGCTTCTGGCGCACTGCGCCCAGCCTGCTTGCTTTATCCGAGTCAATCGTGAAGCCAGGTAATATTAATGGACCTGGAGAGCTTTGGATCACGAACCGCAAGATCAGCTTCAAAATCCCTGATTGTGAAGGACCGCCTAGCAAATGCAACATAACTCGTAGTGCAGTCTTGGCTGGGCTCCCAAATCAACCGGGAAATTTCCCAGGGCCTATCATCTATGCAAAGAAGGTATGCGAAATCAGCATTGTCTGGGGCAGTAGTAGGCCTGAAAGGCGTTCTAGGGAGATACTGTTTCGATCAACGTTGTCAACAAGCTCGAGGACGAAACTATGGATGTTCTGACTTCAATTGTGAGCCTTTGATTCCTTTCCTATTCCCATAGAGCTCAAATGCGAATCTCTGTAGCATTGGCACGGTATTGAGCAGCATAGCTCAAGCTGGTCAGACGGTGTTGCATTTGTGACCCAGTGTCCAATCATTCAAGGAAAGAGTTTCCCCTACAAGTTCACCGTTCCCAACCAGGCCGGCACGTTCTGGTATCACTCACACTACGGTAGGTCGATTGACTGTTTTGTTTTGTTGAGAGTCATTGACATCAAAAAGCTAAACAATATTGTGATGGCCTTCGGGGCGCTTTGATCATCAAAGATGACAAAGATGAGCACCTCAATGATTATGACATCGACAACGGTGAGAAAATTTCCATCATGGCATCAACCATTTGGGACGACCTTTCTAAACGCGATACCCAGATTCGACCGTCCTTACACTTGCTGATTGGTGTGTTTTGTTATTCTCTTCTGCTCACTAAATGCACTGATGCGTCGTTGAATAGGTTCCGTACGTGTGCCCTGCGTCTTGTACTAAGTGCAAACCTCTGACCTGGCTTTCATTCTTCAGGAAAGGAAGCGGCTGGTGCCGACAGGTACTAGTCCTT
>KQ963557.1:3878-29134 GCA_001563735.1 Leucoagaricus sp. SymC.cos | reverse complement strand
AACCTCTGCAAGTTGCCCCACACCTTCCCAACCCATACACCCCCACACCATAATGTTTCTTCCTCCAAACTTCACTGTTTGAGATATCTCTCTACTGATCAGCCTCTCTCCAGCCTTTTTCTAGACCTATTGCCTTCCATCTGACCCAATCCTGTTGATTTTAGTTTCATCTGATTAAATTATCCTCTTTCAGTTCTCCACAGTCCATTCTCTGTACTTCATGGCAAATGTTAACCTCTTCTCTCTATGCACTACAGTGAGCAATGGCTTTTTCTTCTTCACCACAGCCTTGAATGAGTTCTCCTTCAAGATATTTCTGATGGTCTGTACAGAGACAAGATGGGCAATGGTGGAATTGATGTGATTGGTGGCCTGAACAGCATTGGTAGCCTTTCCAGAGGTGATTTGTGTAAGAACAGCATGTTTATCAGTAGGGGAAAGTCAGGAAGGATGACCAGCAGAAGGTGTTTGTCAATTAGGAAGGTGTTCCTGAAGGACTCTAGACATAGTAGACTTTCCAACACCAGTTCTAAAAGCAATCTGGCAAGTAGAATAGCTATTGGAAGCAAGAGAAAGGATGTTTTCTTTCTGAGCAGAAAAGATAGAGCATATAATAAAATTGGGGGCCTGAAACAGTTTCAACCCTTGTTATATAGCTTGAGATCAGGAACAAACCAAGGTACAGTTGTTATGGTAACCATCTGACATGTTTCTGATATCAGAAAACTTGTTTCCCATTAGATTCTTATATTTCTATTACCTACTCAAACAATTATCCCAATAAGTGATCAAATTGAATTGAGCATATCTCCTTGAGATCTTCATTAAATTACTTGAACCTTGGTTTAATTCATAGTCCTGATCAACATCTTTTAATGGCTTACCAGCACCTTGGTATTATTTAGCTTTGTTGTGGTGCTATTAAGCCAACAATCAAAAGGTGCCAAACATTGGGACAATTATTTGAGTCACTGTATGCTAGATGTGCAGCAACTGCTGTGGACGTTCAAGCCACTGAAGAGTCTTTGGCTAAGGCTGTGCTTTCTGATGATGAATATAAGTCTTCTTCTAGTGATGAAGAAAATGACTCTCCATCTCCCTCTGTCCATAGATGTTCTCATCAATGTTCTTGTGCAACCTCTAGAGCTGGTTCTATTACTAGTTACTGTCAATGTGATGACAGGTCTAAATTGCCTGTTTCTATCAAACATTTTATTTCTATACTGCTGAGGACAAAAACTCCTCCTCCCAATCAATTTGCTTTACTTGCTGGCATAACCACTCCTACTAACACCAGGTTTTCTTATGCTGACAGTGCTCAACTCACTCCCATTCCTATTAATGCCTTGGGTACACACAAAGCAAATGAGAATATCCTTATACCTCATTCTATTTCTTCTGCTCATCAAGAGCATACTACTGACTTTAAAGTTCAACCATCTAACCAATGGCAACATTTTGAAAACACCATCAAAGAGACTCTACAAGAATATGTTGTCACTACCATGTCCTGAGCCATTCACAATGAGGGTGGATTCTCTCCCTTCATCTAAGATACTCCATCTATGGTTTTGCTGCCTACAGAGTTTGGTCCTAACAAATGTGCCAATCCCACTGATTGGAATAGTGAATCCATGTTTCCCACTCTTGACTCTGTTGGAAACATGCCTCCCTCTCCTGTTCCTAAACTTGACCCTAAAACTTCCAAGCTTGCTGGCATTAATACCTCATAAGCTACTATACATACTGTGGCTGTGCAAGTGCAGTCATAGCCATAGATTGATGATGATGATGTTATGAAGGATGTCACTGATAGAAATAGTCAGAAGTTACCTGTTGCTCAAGATGATAGCAGCTCTGATGATAATAATGATCAACTGACTGTTGAAGATTTCAAAAATACTCTTGATGATGTGGCTATGGATATTCAAAAATATACTTATTGGTTTGCTGATTTTTCAGTTAATCAAGATGTTTTCACTTTTGACACTGCAGTTGCTGATGAGCTTGTTTTTTTAATAACTGCAATTCATGATAGTGGATGGGGACATACTGCTATTAAAGTCACAGAAATTGTTGAAGGATATACCTCTCAAGGAGACAAAAACTTCACAGTTCTTAAACTAATTGAGAAACTCTTCTTTTCAGGAGTCCATTGATACAATCCCAAATCTCTCAAAGGAAAGGCTCAAGAAGTTGTTTCTTCCTCTCAACCTCATAAAAATTCTGATGTCAATATAGAGACTGGTGCTCCTGATGTTATTTGCATTTCTACTAAAGATGCTAAATTATTGGTGCTTCATAAAGTTTCTAGAACACTACCTAAGCCTTCTATCAAATCCACATTTTCTCCAACCCCAATTCTGGTAAGTAATTCCAAAATTATTCCTCTTTTTAAACCTTTTTTACCTCTTCCAAAAAAGTCATTTATGGATGCTACTCATTCTAAAGCACCTTCTCCATCTACTAGTGCTGTCAAATAGGCTATTGACCTGGTTGAGCTTACCAAACTTTATAGTGATAAACTTCTAGCTGACCAGATTGTTGCCATGCATCAAGCTGCTACTGAAGTTACCAGTAGTAGAAAATCTAATGATTCTTCCCAAAGGAAAAAATTTGTCATTAAGTTGACTATACATAGACCTTCTAGAAAACAGATCCTTATTCTCTATTCCAAAACTGTTACCAAGATAGATGTTGGTAACACACATAATCTTCTTGAAGCTGTTAACTGTAGCCTCATTTAAGAATGGTCTAAACTCTGTATTTTATCCATTATTGAGAGATGATCCAGGCCATCACTTGGACTTTCTCTTAATACTAATCTCATCCCCACTCAAGTCAAAATTCAGGTTATTTATAAGTGGGTTGCCAAAACCTTGAAGACCAAGACAGATAAAATACCTATTTCTAAGGTACTAATGTCAAAGTCTTATTTAAAAATTGTTGGCATTTCATACTACATTCCACCTGAATGGCACAAGGATAACTCTAATTAGCTAACAGCTAAGGATGTCCTCTATATTCTTTATTGAAACTCTCTATTTAACAATATTTCTCTTGCTTCCTCACTCTACATTATGAAAGCATCTGCTCATTCTGATATGGCAGTTATTTGGTTTGATATCTGGGACTCATAAAAAGGTATCTAGGCTTGTACCTTTATCAACAAAACTTTCAATTTTAAAAATAATATTACTATTGTTATTACATGTAATATGTATTCTGAAATCTCTCAATACTAGAATTACTAGCAATGGGGGCACATCACAGCTAAATGCTAATCTCAAGAATGGCACTGTGCTAAATGCAATGGGCCTCACAAGACAAAAAACTATTGTGTTGTATCTTGGTACTGCCAGGCTAACAAAAAAGCTAAATCTACCCATTTCATCACTCCTCAAGACAAGCCCTGTTCTCATAACTTTAAGTGCATCAACTGTAAAGGAGACTACTTAGCCAATGATAAGCATTGCCCATATTAGTACAATCACTTCAATAAGACTTGGCATCTAAATAAAGCTAAAGAAGCTAAAGCCTAAAGGGCTCAATATATAGCTGTTGCTATTGAGCAATATAACAACAACAATAATTCTATTCCTGCTCCTACTCCATAAGGCTAACAAGGGCCTGCTCCTTCTTCATGAAGAGTATACTCATTGACCACCTAAATATTCTTTCTTTTAATGTCAATCATAATTATATGATTATGGAAATATATCTTAATATTTATGCTAACACTATAGATATTCTTTTCTTTTAAGAACCTGCCTGGAATGTCATCAGACAGACTATGTCTTCTGAACACATTTCTGGTAAAAATGTTATCAGCACTCCTCTCCATCCTGACTGGATTTACATTATACCCATTTTCTCCCTTCTTCTCTTTTGTCCTTGTGTTATGGCCTACATCCATTGATAACTTTCATACTTCTAATCCTCCCTCAACACTATATTCACAGACCTTAACAATAATATTATGGTCCTTACGCTATCCTATCAATAACATGTTCATTATCTCATGAATATGTACTCTGATAACAAACATCATACAGTTGATCACCTTCAGTGTGCTATCACCCTTCCTTGATTTCTTTATATTGGCAGTAATTTCAATCTTTGTTTAGCCTCATGGGACTCACATTACAAATATAACAACAAATATACTGATCAACTTATTGACCTCATGATAGACCTAGGTCTAAACCAATTATGTCCCTTCAATGACATGCTCACCCACTATTCCTTTGATCAGTCCAAATCTGATACTGTTATTGATCTTATATTTTTATCTAATGATGTTAACATAGAAGAACATCATGTTCTTCCCAATCAAAGAATAATATCAGACTATATACTATTAACAGTCTCTGTCCCCATGTCTTTCACTCAAGTTCCTATTCAAAGAAAGAGCATTAAATATAACTCCAAAAAAGAGAAGGTTTTCATTAATGAGTTGGCTGTTGGGCTGTTAGCACTCCAGTCAGCTGATCTTTTAACTGAGATAGGTGTTTGAAATCTCTTGGTACAGATTGCTGACCTTATTAGTCATCTATAAGATAAATATGCAACTATGAGTTTTATTTTTATATGCTCTAAGCCATAGTGGAATGATGAGTACAGTGAGATATTGAAGAGATATTGTGAAGAAAGATGCAAAGAGAACTGGGCAGCATTCAGGAGGATTGTCCATCTAACCAAGCAAAAATTTTTCAATAAGAAAATTAAAGAAATTACAGAAGAAAACCATAGGCCTTGAGATCTTATGGCATAGGCTAAAGATTGCAAATTATCTTCTTCAAAAGCCATTGAGTTTGAAGGCAAGCCCTGTAACACTCTTGAATCATTTTGGAATGTGTTTAATAGCATTTATAATTCAGCTCATAACAGAAAATTTAATTATACTGTTCTGGACTGCCTTGACTCCATCCCTGTCCAATCACAGATGCCCTTCACTATCCCTAAAATATTTGATGCACTCAAAGGTTGTGCTAACTTGTCCTCTCTAGGCATTGATCATATTTCCTGGTCACACCTCAAAAAGCTATTTGTCATTGATGATTGCATCCCCTACCTCTTCCTAAAAATTGCTAACACATGTCTCACTACTAGATGCTGGCCTAACCACTTCAAAGAGTCTATATTAGTCATCATCCCCAAACCTAACAAACCATCATGTAATACTCTGAAGGCTTTTTGGCCTATTATATTGCTCAATACTATCAGCAAACTGTTTGAAAAAATGCTGGCTAAATGTATGCAGTTTGAAGCTGTCAAACATAATGCCATTCACCTATGTCAAGTTAGTGGTATTATCCAATGAAGCACCAAAGATGCTGGTGTTTATCTTACCCATATCATTTGCACTGGATAGGCTAAAAAGCTATATACTAGTGTACTTGCATTTGATATTTCTCAATTTTTTCCTTTCTTAAATCATGATATACTTCTTTCTATTCTATGTAAACAGGGATTTGTCTCTGAAGTTACAAATTTCTTTTCCAATTATTTAGTAGGCTATTCTACTACTTACTTATATAACAGTTTCAATTCTCTCTTTTTTGACGCTAACACTGGCATCAGCCAAGGTTCTGCTTTATCACCCATACTTTCTGGATTGTATATTGCTCCTCTCTTCTACTTGGCTTCAGCTGAGAATGCTGGTCTTGTTTTTTTTCTTTCTTTTATTAATAATAGTACCATAGTAGCACAAGGCAAAACATGGGCTAATCATTATAACAAAATTTCTAGGGCCTACCATATCCTGGTCCAACTGGTCAAAGACTTTGGATTGCTCCTAGAGTATGACAAGTCTGAGATCTTTAACTTCTCTTATATTCACAATGATAACAACCCCCCATTGATTTGGAATTCTTCTCTTTTACTTCTTCTTCACTTCTCAAGCCCAAAGAATATTGGTGATATCTTGGGTTCTATTTTGATCACCAATTGACCTTTAATAAGCATGTCTGATATTGGTCAACAAAGGCACTTACTTCTGTCTATGCAATGTATATATAAACCTTGAGGGCTCACTAAAGGAGATACTCACTAAAGCCACACAAAGAAGGTGAGATCTAAGCGGTCTATTTAGAGAATGAGAGATATGGATATGGATATCGAGGATCTAAGGTATGAAGATGGTAGAAGTCAAAGAAGTAGTTGTAAGCTATGGTTGTCAGTATACATATATTTGTTTACTCTTATTTACTATCCTAAGAATAGACAACCATGCTTACACTCCTCCCCATCCTCTTTAGATTAGTACATCATGAATCTGTATGACCGTTAGTAGATGGTGGCTTTTAGGCCTCCTTCTGTAGTGCTGCTCATGAGAGATTCAATCCTATCTTCTTGAGGTAGCTGGCTAAAGCCACTATTGACCTTAGTTCAGAGGTAGTCTTCCACTCATTGTGCTCTTCATAGTTTGGGAAATCCCACTACTTTATGAGGAACTCGTAGCCTCCCCCCTTTCTACAATGCTCAAGTATCCTTTCAATGACATGCTCCAGGCCACTCTTAGTCTGAATAGGTTCAGGTGCTTGTGTATAACTTTTCTTATCAATCTTTTCAAAATTCTCACTAAGGATTGGGTCCATGTAAGGCTTTACTTGTGACATATGGTAAACTTTGCACTTATTGGCTGCTGTTCCTGGCACATAAAGAGTCACAGTACTGTGCGCCTCATCTGTTGCTGTGACTTCAAAGGGGCCATCAAATTTGGGTGCCAGTTTGGCCACAATCTGGTCTCCACCTGTTTGGCGAAGTGTCTTGAAGCAGTTCTTGGTAGACAGCATAACACAATCACTAGGCATGTAAGGGAACACATCCTGATGGTGCTTGTTGGCAGTTGCTGCCTGTAAAACTTTAGCTTCCAGTAAATTATCCTGAGCTTCCGAAGCAATATGCATGAGCCAGTTAATGACCTGTGCTGGTGATTCAACCTCCACAGCATCTTCTTGGACCAAGACAGGAATTATCTGCAGTGTATATCCCATTCATAGTTGGAAACCCAAGAAACCAGTTGAAGCATTCACAGTATTCATTATTACAAAATGTACTTGGAGTAAGGCTTTCACCCATCCTTGTTGGCAGGCATTGACAAGTCCATGCAATACCTGGTTAACTGTTTTGTTTGTGTGCTCTGAGCTTCCATCAGTTTCTGGATGGAAAGCTGTTGACATTTTTAAATCAACCTGAAGCAACTCCATGAAATGTCTCCAAAAACTGGACAAAAACAATTTATCTCAGTCTGAGACAATATTCTTGGGCAGCCCATTCTCACAGTACCAGTGCTTAAAGAATAACTCAGCCAATTCTGCTGATGTGAGCTCTTTTTTACATGGTATCAAATAGATATCTGTACCTAATTGGTCAGTAATCGTCAATATCTGATCGCAACTGTCCTCATGTAGCAGTGGCCCAATAAAATCCATGGCAATGGATTTGAACTGTCCATCGGGGATAGGTAGTGGGTGCAGTGGCCCAATGGGCTTAGTTGTAGGTGTCTTATTCTGCTAGCATTTCTCACAGCTTGGAATATATGTTGTCTCAAGGTAGGATTGCATTCCAGGCCAGTAGAAAGCTTCTCGAAGTGCAGCATAAGTCTTATCAAATCCAAAATGCCCAAGAGCCTTATGTGCAACACCAAAAATAGTTTCCTGAATGTTCTCTACTCGTGGAATGACCAAACAATTCTGGAAGAACAACAACTTCCCTTTTTGTGTTAGCCTATCCATTTTTGTTGTCAATGCCTTGTGACACCAAGCATCTTCCTGGTAACCCTCAGCAATACAGGTGTATAATTTGTCATCAGCTGAGATATCCAGTACTGCATTTATGGGCTCTGACCCAGGTTCAGGATAGTCCTTTGCCAAACTCATGACTGTGTCAAAAGGAGTTGGCATCAACTTGCTCCTGGCCAATATTGAGCATACAGGTACTTCCAGTTCATCAAGCCTATCAAAAGGGTAATGGTGCCAAACTTCTATTTTATTATGAGCTTCCTCAAAATTTGTGTATAATAAGACATCTGCCACTAAGTTATCTTCACCCTTAATATACACAATATCAAAGTTATATTATTGTAAGAGCTCCATCCACCTGGCCTGTTACCTGGAGAGGTGTTTCTGTGTCTTGAAGCATTTGAGTGTCTGATGGTCTGTCAAAACCATGAATTTTATTCCCAAAAGATCTGAATGCCACTTCAATAGCACTCACACAATAGCATAAAGCTCCTTCTCATGTACAGGATAGTTGAGCTCAGCATTCTTGAAGGGTTTGCTTTCAAAGGCCACAGGCTATAATGACTCCCAGCTTTTACCAAAACTCAACATAGCACCTAAGTGGGTATCAGATGCATCTGTCATGACAAAAACACAGTATTCAGGCATGAGATCATGATCTATGACAGTTAAGCAGTCTGTACTCAACACAAGATCTTTAATTCCCTGAAAGACAGCCTGGTGTGCAGGTGTCCATGTTGGAAATACATAATCACATTCTTTTTCTGTGAGCTTATTCAAAACCTGTGTGTACCAGGCCAGCTGTGGCAGAAAAACAGCAAGGTAATGCACAAGCCCTAAGAACTGCCACACTTCTTTAGCAGATGTGGGCATGGGCCATTCTACAATCCATTCAATCTTTTTGTTGTCAGGTGCAATTCCTTCCTCACTGATGACATGGCCCAAGAAATGTATTTTTCGCTAGAACAACTTGGTTTTCTTTAAGTTGCAATGCAATCCTGCTTTCTGTAAGGCTCTGAGAATCAATTGGATATGTCTTCTATGCTCCTCTGGGGAATTTGACCAGATGACAATATCATCTAAGTAAATGTGACAAAACTTCCCCAAATATCATCAGAGAGCCCAGTTTACATGTCTTTGGTGGATTGCAGGCACATTTTGCAACCCCATTGGCATCACATGCCACTCATACATCCCAAAAGGAGTTGTTACTGCTGTGAGAGGTATGTTGGAAGGCTTCATTCTCATTTAGAAGAAGGTATTGGTCATATCTATTATTTACCATATCTTTCCCTTTGCACAGTCTGCAAGGATATCATCAATTTGGGAAAGTGGATATGAGTCTGGGATTGTGTTTTTGTTTAGTGCACAGTAATCATTTACCCACCATGGCAAAGCCATGGGATCTGTCTTTGGTATGATAAAAGCAGGTGATGCACTTAATGCTGATGATTTCTGGATTCTCCCTGTGTCAAAATGTTGTTGGATCAGCATCTGCCATACACTGCAGTACTTTTGTGGACAACTGTATGTTCAAATAGGGATGAGCTTATGAGGGTCCTTCAAGCAAATTTCTGCTAATATATCTGTTGGTAGCTGATCCACATGTGGGATTTCTTTGAAAACTGGCTTGAATTCTTCTATAACTTCTGCTCTGTATTTTGCCAAACAACTTTCATCTTCAATGACTAGAATTCACCCTCCTATTGCATTAACAACTGCAGACAATGGTGTCTTTTCGACAATGGATTTTTCCATGAACTTTTTAATATGCTCTAGATAACTCTATAACTTGTGCAAAAGTGAATGCCAGTACTTCTGCATCATGGCAACCTGCATCCTCTTGAAAGCCTCCTGCTTTCTCTGGATTTCCAGCTTGCTAGGTTTATGATTCCCAGTTCTGATCAATAGTTGTCATTCATTCTTCAGCAGTCCTATGAGATGATAACCCACCTGGATATCTGTTACTAGGTTTTCAGCTGCATCAATGATGATGTGATTCTTACACATAAAGGGTAGGCACAATAACTGCTCGGACAGGTAATGCAGTATATTTAAGGTCAGGGGAAGATAAAGACAGTGTGATATAGTGATCAAGAGAGCTACAGTCCAGGGTGGCCATTGTTATAGACATGAGATGGAGTAAGCAGTATTGCTGCAAGCCTAGATGTTCTACAAGGTCTTTGTGGATTATAGAAACAGATGCTCCACTGTCAATGAGCACATGTATAGAGATGGGGAAATCACTGTGTGCTCCTATAAGCAAACAGTTTCAGAGAAGCCCCTTGGCCAGTTTATCACTTACAGCAGAAGCTTGTGCTTTGGGACTGAGCTTAGGGCCTTTCTCAGCTTTCTTCAATGTTTGATTTTCTCCATCTGAAGCTTTTTCAATGTCTGGTGTTGCATTCTTCAGTGCTGGAAGACCTAGCATAGCTCCATTGGGACCTTGGGCAAATAATTCCTTCTCCCAATTCTTGAGTACTTGTGGAGTTGTCTTTCCACAATAATCGAGCATGTAGCGAGGTTCTGTGACATAACAAGCATGTGCCTGTTGGTATGGAATGAAATGGAAACTGTTATCTGAACCAGAAGATGAGATCAAGGTATCTCCTGCATTAACACTAGCCACAGGAGCTGGGAGGTCAAAGTCAAAGTCATCCCAATCATTACTAGAATCTGCACCCTCTACAGTGTTGATGGCCGTCTTTGCCCATTTTGATGCTTGATGCTCATTGTGATTGGCATTTGCATGCTTCCCAAATGACAATGAAGAGATAGAGGTAGAAGACAATGAAATGGAAGGGGTAGTCATGGCAGATGTAGCAGAAGGGGTAGAAGCATGAGTCTGATTTCCCATAGTCTTGTAAGCTACTGAATAGTAATTTGAACCTGATGGGAGATGTTCATCACATTCTTGTTTCTCAAGGACATGATTCAGTGCAATTTTTTGACACTTTGTGCATCTCTGATTTTCTATGAGGATCTTTCATTCATCTTTGGTGAGCTTGGGTGAAGGCGGAGCATCATGGCTTTCTGGGACAGAGAGCATAGAAGAAGTCACTGAGATGGTACAACAAGCACAGTTGGGTCAGGTGGCATAGAAAGGGTGTTTGAAAAGGTGGCCATATTCAATGGCAGAGGAAAGGGATGGTTTGGTGTCTTGGGAATAATGTGAATGTGAGGAAAAGGTATTGCTGAGATATTGCTTTGAGATGTCACATTTTGTATGCTGTGATAACAATTGGAAAATAGCCTGGGCTTCATGCTTGATCTCCTCGTGGTGTTCTGCTCACTGCTTGTCCAGCTCAACCACTTCCTTCTAATATTTGTCGAAGTTTGTTACTGTTGCCAGATCTGTGCAATCCACTGCCATCTGCAGGTTGCTACACAGGAGATGATTAACAGTCTCTATGAAAGCCACATCATTTAAGTGACACTTGGTGCCCTTGAGTCAATTGTTGTAACTGATCAAGGTCTTGACCCAGTCATTGAAACAGTCATGGTGTGACATGCTTGAGTTGAGGAGCTCTCTCTTGAGCTTCACTGCCCAGTCCTTCTCTAGGAATTGATCCTTCAGCATCATCACCCATTCTGTCTACATCTTGTCATTGAGCTTATCCCCTAGTGAAGCAACATAGTTTGCCACCACCATACAGGTACTTGTACTCATGTGTAAAACCTGCACAAGCATTGCCTTCTCATCTGCAGGGGGCTTCTTCATGCCCTTACAGTAACTATGCACTTGTTGGTCATAGTTGATGAGAAGTTGGGCAGTAATCTTGTCACGTGATACATCAGGTAAGAGGGGACAAATGTTCATGCTATTAAGTTCTGAGACAGAATAGAGAGGGAAAGGGTTGGAAAGGGTTGGAGACAATCAATATGGAGACAGAGGCAGAGACATAGGCATGAGATCGGAAAGAGTTGGGAATGGACCTTGGCTTCAGCTTATATGCTGTGCCATTCCACTGCCAATGGTCCAATTTAGGAACAAGAGAGAAAGGACTTAGAGGAACTTAGAGGATAAGATAGTTTAAAGTCAGAATAATCAAAGCATCAAACTAAGTCAATTATCAGACTGGAGAATACATGACTGTAATCTGCTACTTATATACCTATGGTAAATGTCAGAAAGTGATAAACAAAAGGTGGAATCAATGGAAAAGCTATGCAATATGACAGACATGTGATGAAGACAACAAGGATGTAGGAGAGATCTATGAAGAGCAAGTATATGGAAAGAGATGGGCGGTGACAAGTGAAATATGAATGAAATCATAAAATGGCAGGCATAGTATAAAAGGAAATATGAAGGATAAAGCAGAAACATTGGTATTGAGCAGAAAGGGCATAAAAGGAAAAATAGTAACTAATAATTGGCAGGAATAAGATGTGAGCAGAAGTGAAGAGGAGTGAATTGGAAAGGTGCAGAAGTATATGGAAATATTCAGAAACAAATAATATACAAAGGGAATAATAAGGTATAAAACAGTAGAAATAGAAAGGGAAACCAGTGGCAATAATCAGTATTAGTTGGGATTGATCCAAAACATACGAGTTGTAACACATGCCTACAATGAGGCCAGATAGCAAGGAATGACCCATGTTGACAGAAGTATCCTCAAAGTCTGAATCTGAATCAGAATCTTCAGGAGAGGGAGCAAGGGTAGTGGTCATAGAGAGAGGTTCACCCTTGGCTGGCATTTTCATTGATCTAGTAATGGCAAGCATATCTTGTCAATGTTAATGAAAAGTGGAAACAAATGGCAGTAAGGAAAAAAGGGTATATATATGCATGTTTATATGTCGTGAGTCTGTAGTAAGTCCTTTGGACTACTTAGTATGTGCTGTGCACAGCTTTTATGCATCTGTATGCACAGTTGTGCATGTGTACACAGGTGGTTTTGTGTCTGTGCATAAGAGTTGTGCATCTGTATGCAACTGTATGGATATATACATGTGTACACTCATGAACAGGGTGATCAGGATGATCACTAGTGGATATATGCAGTATCCCAACTAGCTGCAGCTATCCATTCCACTTAGGGGCACAGTGATTGACAAAAGGGATATGTATGCACTAATATGCCTATGCATGCAGTGTGTCAACTGTAAAGACATTACAAAAAAAAAGTGTAAACCTTGAGGGCTCACTAAAGAAGATACTCACTAAAGTCACACAGAGAAGACGAGATCTAAGTGGTCTATTAGAGAGTGAGAGATATAGATACACATATCGAGGATCTAAGATATGAAGATAGTAGAAGTCGAAGAAGTAGTTGTAAGCTATGGTTGTCAGTATACATATATCTGTTTACCCTTATTTACTATCCTAAGAATAGACAACCATGCTTACAGTATATGCTTGGAAACTCTATATATAGACTTTTACCTCATCAAAAATAGCTCTTATATTGTTCTTGTGTTATTTCTCTTGCTATATATAGATTCTATATGTGGTATTATTCTGGTATACATATTGTTGCTAAGCTTCAAACACTTCACAAAATGCAATAAAATGCCACTTTATGGATTACTGGTGCTTTTTGCACTTCTCCTTCCAGTGGAGTTGAATGTATCACAGGCTTTGTTCCTATTCACCTCCATCTCAAAAAACTCACTAAATGATCAAGTCTTTGCTACATGACTTTAGATCATTCTCATATTCTTTTCACACTCTTTAACACTGAAAATGCTAAAGGTGCTCTTCTCTATCCAATGTCTATTGACCTGATAAATAATATTCAGAAACTGGCAGTAGAGAGGTCAGCAATGGAGGCCAACATGATGTTGTCCAACACTTCTGAACAATTTTGTCCCCTAGACAATGCTAACTATTCTGGTTCATATCTATTTGATTTGTTTTCTGACTAATTTTCTTTTTTTGATTATAATAGGTCTAATCTAAATGAGCTTGGTGCTTATATGTGATAATTGGAACAGGCCCTCTCTCTATCCCATTCTCTTCCCAATACTACTATTATTATTGTTGACAGTAGCTTATCTAACAATTCTAGCTAGCAATCCAATGCCTGTTACCAAATATGGTGCAATGGCATTCTCACATATTCCCTCACTCTTTTTAATAGATGTTGTACCACTCCTGAAGCCAAGCTTGCCATGCAACATTTTGCTATATACAAAGTGATCACTATTCCTGATATCAAACACATTCTCATTATCACCAACCACATCCAAGTATCTAGAATCCTTCTGGACCCTTTCATATATGCTAGCCAATATTACTTATTAGCTACTGTCAAAGCCCTATGCCCATGGCTAGAACATTCCAGAATCCAATTGATTTAATTCTGGTATATCTCTTCCAAATTATTACAATGTGACTACAATTCTGTTTCTGAGAGGCCCAGTCACTCCTGCTGCCTCTTATGCAAAGTCTATCTCATAGCTAAATCCAATCATCAACATGCTGGGTTATGTTCCAATATCTCCATGTTATATCTCAAAAAGAAAATAACTGACTCTTGCCTCAAAAAGTAGCAGTCTATCTTTCTCAACAACTGACAATATCATGGTCAGTCCTTCCTTATGCTCTACAGTAAAGTCTTCAAAGATGAAGTAATTCTCTTCTAATATCATAATAGTGACTCTTGGTTATGAGAACTCTGTTCTTCCTATTCTCTTGACACTAGTGACCCATTACATATTGTCACTAACTTCAATGTTGTCATGTGCACTACATGTGCTATCACTAATCATGCATCTATCAGATCTTACAGGGCCTGGTTCTTCTCTTATAAGCCAGTTGGCTGTTGATGTAGTTTTTACTTTAAAACTTGTGAACACATTGTCATCAGATGTCCCTTTTATGTTAGAGAAGATATCCCCGTTACTATACTAAGTCAATTCATTGACTTCCTTTTATATAATCTATAGACATTTGCATTCAACTCTAATATTATATTACCTCGATTGCCTATAACCCCTACTCTTCACTGACATGCTGGGCTATACATTAGTATCTCTACATTTTCACTTCCTCCTGTCCATTTGCCTGTGTTAAATGCATTAGTAAGCAATTTTGATTGACTATAGACAGTCTCTATTTTTCTTTTTCTCTGATAGTATTACTATCTTTTTATGTTTCTGGTAATTTTAGTGCTTACTCTCTGTTTCACAAGTCTCTAGTATTTGTTCTGCTTTGTTTAGTTTGGACTTCCTAGCTAGCATTTGTTTGTAGTTAGGTATGGACTGTGATTGAGCACTGCATAATAAATTGTTGATTTAAATAAAATAAAATAAAAACTTACCTAGTGTAGTTTAATCCCAGTGACAAGTATTCATTACCAGCTTCCAAGGAAGTGTTGTATTGGGCTTTCCATGTATAGAAAGACTAGATAAGACCAGAATCAGTGATGTTCTTAGTAGATGTTCTACAAGAAATCAGATATAGAACTGGGATGAAGAGTGACCCAACTCATAAATTATCCTGTTAAGAGCATCATGAGGTGAAGGTCAAGGTTGGAAATAAACAACACTCATGTTCACATGAATGTCACTATCTTGCCTATCATCAATAGTGTAGGTTTGAGTGAGATAAATCAATATAAGGGAGCTAGTTTATAGAAGAGTCAATAAGCCATACCTGAATACTGTTTGACAATACAATCTAGTTTACCAATGTTTTCCAGTGAGTCTGTGAAGACCTTGATAATGCTGTAGATGATAGCTGTGCTCTTCTTCCTCAATTTACTTGTGAAAGCTTTCTCAATGAAATACTGTTCTATGGCATATCTAAGATTGTTTATAACTTCTGCTATGTAGTATTTATCATGATCACCAATAGCACCCACCTATTCTATTGATATCATTATTGAGATTGCTTTTACACTTGTTATATTCTGTACTTGTACCAAGATAAGGTGCCAGTGTGAGTCTAGCTCAAAGCACAAGATATAATTTAATGACTTGATTAGGCATTTAAGCCAAAATTTGTGAAAGATTTAAGTATATGCAGAATAAGCCACAATTATGCACTTTGGCAATATTTGAGAGTTGAATGTGGAGAAATATGTAGGAAAATCAATTTGTAGCAGTATCTCAGAAAGGTTAGATATGTTTACAGGGCTGTAGGTTATAATCTGATTGAGTAAATTGGGCATACAGAGAGGTTGTAACTTGTAAGCCAGATTTTGAGAGTCAACATATATAAGTATTGCTCACCTACTAAGAGCAACTTGGAAGATTCTAGTCTTGAAGTCAATAACTTGCTTGGTCAGGCCCTGGGTGTCTGAGTCATCACTATTCTGGAGGGTGGTAAGAAGGCTTTCCATGACAGTCTGATACAGTTTTATTGTTGAATTATTCTGGAGATACTCCTGTAAAGATTTTAGGACATGTAAATAATAATTGTCAACAAATAACAAAAATACCTTGGATGTGTGCCAATGTGGAGATGACATCTCAGAGAAGGATGCATGGGCTGGTATGGAGAAATTTGCCCCTTTATCTCTCTACCTTACTATACTACATGCATATGTTAAAAAGAATACAATAGTTTCTTGTTATTTTATTTGTCACAATATACACTAAATGTCCAATTGTTATGGATTATGAGAAATTGGCAATGGTTACAATAATCTCAAGAAATTGAGGCTGGGTATAATATTAAGCACAAAGTATAATCAACCTCAGTTGTGAGACCTCAGTGAGAATACATTGTAACTAACATATAAATTTGCTGATGTCATACCTAATAAAGAGAGGATATCTGTAGCCAATATAATACATAACAGATTTATGCATACATTCTGTCAGAGAACACACATAAGTGAAGAACTTGAATAAAAGCTTTCATCATATTTACCTTTGACTGGCTAGGTGTTACACTTGGAACAGAAGTCTGGGCATTTGCTGAACTGACACATAATAGCCTGATGGTACAAAATAGCAAAGTCTTGATGAGAGGAACACAAAGTCCCTGAATGCAAGGGTGTTTGTTAGTATTGTTGAGGTTGTAAGATATAGGTGGTTTTTCTGTATAATTAAGAAAATATTAGAATTTGCCCTGGGTCACTACACAAAGAAGCCAGCACATGCCTGAGTAGGTCATTGCACTAAGCAAGTATGTCCTAGCATAAACAAGCTAAGTCTCTTTATAGTCTTGAGGTGAAGAATAGACACTTACCAACTAATAGCTGTATTGATATATCTGAGTACTTTGTAGTTTATAGAAATACACCCTCTTTTGTTAGGGCTATGTGTAAGGCTTTGCCTTATGAGTATTAGAACTTAACCTTACTTCATACCAAAGTACAATAAGCCCATGTCATATTAGATATATACTCATAGTATAAGTATAAGGTCAGCTCCTGATTAGGGATGCTGACCATTGTTACATGAGGTGGCATTAGGTAATAATTTGATGGTAATAATTGTTTGAGCAAAATAAGATAAAATATAAAAGAAATGAGAGTAATAAGAGTCTATTGTAAGAGTATAATCTTTACACACCCCCCATTTAGACTATAGTATATGGTCTGAGATTTATTTGCTATAAGAATTAGTATCCTTGAATGGTGATAGCAATAAAGAGCCAAAGTAAGGTACCTTGACAGGCAATGGAGAGGAATAGGGGGATGAGGATGGTGATGGGGTAATGTAGATTTAGTAAGAACCAATTAATGAGAAGTGGGAGTGGGCCCTCATGGTATGAGTTCACCATCTTCCTGTGGCATGGATTGATCAAAATATATGGACTCTGTTGGAGTAGGGAGGGTGTTAACTCTCTCTGTGTTCTTAGAAGGGGCATTAACCTCTTCAGAAACTATGTCTACAGACAATGCTCTATCTCCCATAAGAATTGAGACTAATGAACCAGTCTCAATCATAAGAGTGTCTACATCCAATAATGAAGATAGTGCAGTAGACAGTTCAGTTGGAACCATTGACAGGAGATTATGTGAACTAGCAGAGAAAGATGGGTGATTAGAGAGGTATTGTTATATATCAAGATAAGTGATATAGGGAGATTCCCCAATCTTCAGCCAGCTCTAATAGAACTAGGACTCACAGCATTGACATTGGATGGCATATTTCTCTTTGAATAGCCAGAAACATTGGAGATCCTCATTAGATGGATGTCTTTACCTATCTCATTTGGAAATTGCTGAGGGAACTCTATTTCATATGAGGAGATAGAGTTGCTCATTATTGCAGTGATTGTATAGATCATGTCTGATAGTGTCTCCTTGATATACATGGTTCATGTACCATAGACCATACAAGTAAGCATAGTCAATTCAGGGTACAGAGATCCTGTTATATATCAGGATCCATCCTATATCACACAGGCTCAAGTTGCAAGCCTGTGAGGATTCCATGATGACAGGCTTAAGTGAATATATGAGCCCAGTTTGTGCTTGGAATAGAGTGTTAGAGTGATGCTCATTGTACTCTTTTACCATTTCTCAATAAAGTCCTGACATAGACAGAAATATAGCCATCATTCTTATGAATGATAAAGTAGCTCCACCATTAGGGGCAAGGGCTTAGCATATGGCATATCCTACTAAGCATTGATAGTGTATTAACTATTGTGCTTCAAACAGGATACCATTCATTGCATTAGGTGTTTCTGGATTACAATATAAGAGGAACCAGAGGGCTATCTTGTTGAAGTCAAAGAACTCTGGTAGGGATGGGGTGGATAAGCCAAATCTATGCTGGTTCCAGAATGCCATGATCATGCTTTCTTGACAAGGAACCAACTGTTACAGTGGTCATTCAAAATGGAACAATTCTTGTGGTATGTCTCCTGGCCCAACTTCAGTATTATACCCATATTAATTCATAATATAGTTCATTGAGTCATCTCAATGAGCAGCAATAGCTAATTGAGCTATGTAATGTAGCTCTCATAGTAGGAGGAATGCATTGACATGCTGATTTATAGAGTTTTGTGTATTGTACACAAAGTCAATCAGGTCAGATATCTGTTGTAGAGTAATAGGTAGTCTATAGGGAGACTTGCATAGGAGATTGCTTTTCAGTATGGTGGTATGCCCAAAAACTTCTCCATTGGTCTCTCAGTCAGAGACCAACTGGGTCTCATATTCTGCTCATACAATGTTTGTCTTCTGACTATGATAAATACGGAACATTAGAGCTCTGTGTAAATAGTTGTTGCATATAGACACCATCACACTATCATGGGGAGAGACTCCCCACATATCTGGAATTACTCCATTTATCTCTTGGTTATTTGAGATTCTGGCTATCTTGAGTAAAGGTGGCTTGCTTTTATTATTCTTCTTAGCCTTCTTATCTTTACCAATGATAGCTGTATCATCATCAGAAGATTTATAGTTCTCAGAGTTATCTGAAGGACTGAATGTAGGAATAGGTGTCAACTGATCTTGTATCACTATAGGTTCTGGATCAACTGATCCAAGAGGTGTCACCCAAATGGGTAAGCCAAAGTCTAATCTAGCAAAATAGTCTGGCCTTTCTTAAAGTTCTCTCAATTGAACCTCATCATATAGAAGCATGTCAATTTCCATCTGTGACAGCAGTGGTGGACAATGTGGTGAAGTAAGCTGATGTCGAGATGATGAAGCAATGGCTGGAGGAAATGGCTGTCTTCTCATTAGGCATGATGAAAGAGCCTGTGTACTCCTTACTATTTGCTTTTATTGAGGAGAAGCAGGGTTGCTCCTTGACTGGATTGCTGGGGTTGCTGGTGGCAGCTGGATTGGTGCCACAACCATGGGTTGATAGTCAAATTCAAATTTCTCTTTCTCTTCATTAGCAGATTCCATTGATTGTGAAATATTTCTATATTTAGCAGAATGTTCATTATTTTCCTGTTGGGTCAGTTCTTGTATTTGACCCTTCAATTTATTTGTGTAGCATTCATAGAATGTGCATCATTTGGTTAGGCTAGCTAATTTAGCCAGTATGATGGAGAATATCTTCAGCCATGTGAAGTGTTAAAGGTCATTGAACTTGAGTTGATATATGAGATTTATTAGAACTCACACATCAATTATTTAGTGAATGAGAATTTGTGTTTCCTCTTGTTCCCAGTTAGTTTTGCATTTGGAAGGCTCTTCTCAAGCCTTGTCTTTGCTCTTGTCTCTATTTAGGGCTGTTCTACTCTTTGGCATAGATGGTATGAATTTTTTTGGGCTCTGTGGAAGATTCATGTTTATCTTCTGTGGCCATGACTGTTGTGTCAAGAGTACTGGTGCACTCTCAAAAGTATTCATAGATAACAGTGCTGAGGCAGTGTTCATGTATTGATAGTATAACAACTGGTCAACTGTTGGCAGTAGAGGCATAAATAGCTAGAATGGTTGGTATAGCTGTGGGTATCTGTACATTAGCTGCCTATAGTATGGTAAGTATGGATACCCATATGTTATTGGATTGAGTTGCAGTAGCAGTGGGTATGGCTGTTGTTGGGTCATCAGCTGGCCACTCACCTGTTTGCCAATTCTAGCAGTGCTTAAGTCTGATGTTGTGTCCATCTGCCTTCCTCTTTCAGAACTTTGTGAGTTTTGTATAGTTGTAGAGTTACTGGGACCCTGTTCTGGTACATCATTGTCATATGCTATTGGCAGATATGGTGTGTGTCAGTATTTATTGGGGTCCATAGTGGTGGTTGCATGGGTGGTTAGAACTTGAAGGACAAATAATAACATTGGCCTCAATATATGACAAGTAACTGAGCTCAGGCTTGTTAATTTGATTTTCCTATATGGCAAACCTACCACTTTCCCAATCAGTCAACTCCTGATCTGGGATAATTGAGTGACCTTGGATACTCCTCTGAGTTCCAGATATCTATCAAGAACTGTGGGGTCCTTGTAAGCATTATATAGCTCCCAAGTTGTATCACTGGTACTCTAGCAAATCTCAAATTTGAGGTTCTTATGACTATTAAGTCTATGGCCAGTCAATTCATTAATAAACTATTTATGTTTATCATCAATTCTAAAATCATATGGTTTAGGTTTAGCTCAGTTAGGAAATAATATATTATTTGATATAGTATAGGGTCTTAGTAATAATATATGAAACATAGAGTATATTTTATATTTTGTTAGTACTGACAGAAACTGTTACAACTCATATGTTTCTGGATAAACCCAACTAATACTGACTGTTTCTGCATTACTCTGTTTCTATTCCTACCATTTATTACTTTACCACTTCTTTCTATATCATTGGTTTCTGAATATTCCTGCATGCTTCCACTTGTCTTCCTTTCAATTCTGTTCACCTTTTATTCCCATCAATTATTAGTTCTTATTTCTTTCTACACCCTTCCACTCGATACCAATGGTTTCTGTTCTACCTTCACATTTCCTTTTATATTACACCTGCCTTTTATGATTTCATTCATACTTCATATGTCACTGCCCATTTCCCTCTATATGCTCGCATTTCATACTATGTCATACCTCTTCATTATCTCTCTGTTGTTTCTATCACATGCTCATTACATCGCATAGCTTTTCTGTTGATTCCACCTTTTGTTTATCACTTTCTGACATTTACCATAGGTATATAAGTAGCAGATTACTGTTCATGTATTCTCCAGTCTGATAATCAACTTAGTTTGACATTCCTGATTATTCCAACTTTAAACTATTCATTCTCTCTAGATTTCCTCTAAGTTCTCTCCCTCTTGTTCCTAAATTGGACCACCAGCAGTAGAATGGTGCAGCACATAAGCTGAAGCCAAGGTTCATTCCTGACTCCTTCTGACTTCTCTGATCTTATGCCTCTGTCTCTGCCTCTGTCTTTGTATTGATCATCTCTAATCCTTTCTGACCCTTCTGCATCTATTCCCTCTCATTCTCATCCCAGAACTTAACAGAAACTCGAGACAGTAGTTTGAAAACTCAGGCCTTGCCTCCACTATCTTGAATAGTCCTATATATTTAGGACACAATTTGCTAAATCTTCTTTTGGGCAGGTTTAAATTTTTTGTTGTTAGGTATACAAGGTCATTGACCTTGATATCAGGTTTGGGTAATCTGTGTTTATTTGCTTGTCAGGTTTGGAATAGCTATGCTTCAATAATCACATCATGTACTACTACTATATTTGTTAGTACTGTTTCAGTAAATTTTTTAATTCCTTGAGGGAGTAAATTGTCACCCCTAACTTCTTTTAATATACTGGGCATGTAGGCACCATTCAGTTTGAATAGTGCATATCCTGTTGAAGCAGATATACTAGAGTTTATTGCAAACTCAGTCAAGAGTACTTTTTCTACCCAGTTCTTTTTGTCATGGCTCACAGTCACATAGAATATCTGTCCGATATTTTTGTTCATTTGTTCAGTCTGTCTATCAGTCTGAGGGTGAAAGGAAGTGGATATTAGGAGCTTGGTTCCTAATAATTTATAAAGCTCTTTCTACCATATAGATGTGAACTTTGAGTCATGATCACTTACTATTGAGTTTAGTAGTCCATATAATCAGACTATCTCTCTTATATATATCCACAATAGCCCTGATGTGCTCATTTGTGTGTGCACTGGTATCAAGTGTACCATGCTAGTCATGTAGCAGATCATAATCCATAGATAATCATGTCCTTTCAATTTGGAGAATAGACTAATGAAGTCTATCCTAATAGAGTTCCATAGTTTAGTAAGATGTTACAACTCATATGTTTTGGATCAATCCTGACTATTACTGATTATTGCTGCTAGTTTCTTATTCTATTCCTACTATTTTATATCTTACTATTTCCCTTGTATATTATTCATTTCTGAATATTTCTGTATACTTTTACATCTTTCTGATTCACTCCTCTTCACTTCCACTCATCTTTTATTCCTGCCAATTATTAGTTATTATTCTTCCTTTTATGCCTTTTCCACTCAATACCAATGTTTCTGCTTTATCCTTCATATTTCCTTTTATACTATGCCCACTATTTTATAATTTCATTCATATTTCACATATCACCACCCATCTCTTTCCATATACTTGCTCTTCATAGATCTCTCTTACATCCTTGTTGTCTTTATCACATGTCTGTCATGTCACATAGCTTTTCCATTGATTCCACCTTTTGTTTATCACTTTCTGACATTTACTATAGGTATATAAGTAGCAGATTATAGTCATGTATTCTCCAGTCTGATAATTGACTTAGTTTAACACTCTTGATTATTCTGACTTTAAACTATTCCACTCTCTAAGCTTCTTCTAAGTCCCTTTACTTATATTCCTAAATTAGACCACTGGCAGTAGAATAGCACAGCACATAAGCTGAAGCCAAGGTCTATTCCCAACTCCTTCCAACTTCTCCGATCTTGCACCTCTGCTTCTATCTCTATCTCCATGTTGATCATCTCTGACCCTTTCTGACCCTTTCACATCTAATCTCTCTATACCCCATCTGGAACTTAACATAGGAATAGGAAGAGAGTATATTTTGCCTCTTAGTTTTATAGTTAGTACTTTGATATGGGCACACATTTCATAGGATCTGCAGAATTCTCTGCAATTCTTTACTAGCTTTAGCTACCAATACCATCAGTGAAGATATTCTCTAGTATGTTGGTCTCCAAAATGACCAACAATTTCATGTGCTTTGTTAAGTAGCTGAGTAATGATCTTTCAATCATTAGAAATAAAAACTACTTCCTGTTCTATGTTAATCTTTTTTTGTATAATATCATCATCACTAATAATAAAGTGATTTCTTCACTACACTAAATATAGAATTATTATTGTATCCTAATTTAATTGAATCAATGATCTTATTGGTCATCTCATCCAGTGGATTTTGTCCATCCATATCTGATATTATATCTCCTAGAGTGAGATTAGGTTGATCTTGGAGTTCTGAGTAGATTGGTTTCTTTGACTCTGTAGCTTGCTAAGCTGCTTCTTGAAGCTTGAGAGCTTTGATTTCTTACTGTTCCCATCTTTCACAAAGAGGATTACTTCATTGTAGGTTTTTATCATTGATAGCATTAATCTAAACTATAAAGTCATTGACCTCTTCAGCATGTTGCCTTGGCAGATCATTTTCTTGAGGGTCGATTCTATAATTGACTTAAATGTAGTCTCCAAGGGTATGTATCTCCCTTGGCTGGTCACTCTTATAGTATCTAGATAAGCAGTTGACAATCTTGTTTGACTCTCCTTTGACATAAGTGATGTTGAAGTTAAATCTTAACATGTAATCCATCCATTGGCATTGTCACACTGATAAGTTTGATTGAGTTTTAAAGAACTCAAGTGCTTTGTAATCCATAATCACATGGATTCAATATCTGAGTAGTTTGTTCTCCCATTTTATCAATGCTTCTAATATCACAAGTGTTTTTATTTCATAAACAGTGTAATTTTGTTGCACTAGCATGAATTTCTTGGACATAAATTCTGCAGGTCTGCAGTCAGTCCACAATGGTTCTTGACCATACATTGCTCCAATTCCTGTCTTAGATGCATTGAAAATGACCTATATTGGGTCTTTGTTGCAAGCATCTATGAGCTTAATGATTGGGGTTTTTTTACATATTGTTTTGATTCTGTCAAAGCATCATTAGTGCAATGACCTCTAATAGAATGGGGTTCCATCCATTGTCATAGCCATGAGCAGTCCAGTGTATGCAGTAACATCCAGTAGGAAGTTCAAGAAGTTGTTTATTAATCTAACAAATTATTAGATATTATAGTAATTACAAGAGACTCACTATTCTCTCAGCTTATGAAGCTTGTCCAGATCAGGATGAATACTCTTATTGTCTATAATGTGGCCTGGGCATTTTACATATTCAGCATAGAGGTCACATTTTGTCTGCTTAATATATAATTTTTGTTTGTATAACCTACCAAATACAATTGCTAAGTATTTTTGATGCTCCTCTATGGTATCCAAGTAGATGAATATATCATCTAAGTAAATGTGTATGCATATGCCTAACACATCTCAGAATATAGCAGTCATCAACTACTAGAATGTAGCAGGAACATTGTAGTCTTCTTGCTGCATTATGTTACTGATGTATGTTTCTGCTATGGTTGCAAAGGCTGTTTTAGAAATGTCTTCTAACCAGATGTGTACCTATTCATATACATCAGCTAAGTCTATTTTTGAGTGATATTTTACTCTGGCCAAGTCTTCTCAGATGATTTCTTGGTCTAGTAAGGGAGTTACATCCTTTATGGTGTTGTTATTACAAAATCTCACATCCAATACAGTCCTTAGTCAGCTGTCTTTCTTTAGTACACATAGCAATGGTGTGACTTGGTCTATAGAACAAGGTTTCCACCATTCAGCTTTTACATACCTCATGAGTTTATTATGGAACTTATTTCTTAGTGATCAAGAGCAATAGAGTGAGTGGTATTTATATCTTTTGCTCCCATCAATCAGTTTTATTTTGTGATTTACTTCACAAAATATTGGTAATTTCTCAGGTAGGCCCTGCATGATATCCTAGTTCTCTTCAAACTACTTTTTTCTCAATACAGGTATGTTGGACTTTTTATACTTGTCAGGTGGCTTCTTCAC